>OVAU01001147.1:0-10000 GCA_900406315.1 Biscutella laevigata subsp. laevigata
ATTCTAAAACAAAATAAAACTATAACATTGAATTAAAACATGTTTAATCCAATTATTTTAATTATAGACATGTAATTCAATTTTTTTAATATATATATATATATNATAAATATTCATAAATGTTAAACGGGCTTCGCGGGCCTAAACGAACATGGCCTAAACGGGCAATGCCTAAACGGACAGGGCTTCAACGGGCTTAAGAATAAACGGGCATAAATGGACAAAGTCTAAACGGGCATGTCCTAAATGGACAGGGTCTAAACGGGCCCGAGCCACCCATTTAGACATCTGGAGACAAATCTTTAAGATCTAAGATTTTGAAACTAGAGAGAGAGATTTTGTTCATGTGTCGGATTATTTTTTTCTCTATTTTGCTCTAATCTTTTATTGGTTCAATCTAGCCCGCGAATCAGAACGGTTTTTTCGGTTTTTCGGTTAATTCAGTTTTCAATTTTGTCATCGAATNTATCGAATGAACCAAATAAAATTTCGGTTTAGTTCGGTTCTTAGTTAATTTGGATATTAAAAAAATGACCGAAATTAACCCGAATTTTCGGTTAAACCGGTAAATTTCAGATAATTTCGGATCGATTCGGATAATTCGGTTATTTTCGGGTAATTCGGGTAATTTGAGTATTTTCGAATATTTAGTTTATTTTGGTTTAATTTCTGTTTATATAAAGAATTAAAAAATATTAAAAAGAGAAATTTGTTAGCCGATCGGTTCGGTGAACCGAACCAAACCGAACTAATAACCGAATAAAACTAAATTTGTTTCCGATCGATTAATTGACCCTAACCGAAATTGAACCGAAAACCAAAAATTCCTATTCGATTCGGTAGGATCGATTAAGTCCATAATAGCAGGCTGAGGTTCGATGCCACTACACAGGAAGTTCGGAACTTGAACTAAGAATCAATGTACGAACAACTTTGACTCTAACCGATTTTTCAATAAAAAAAAATCAAAACTCGTTCCATTTCTCGATTTTTTTTCTACTTCCTTGCAGTAACACAAACCATGGTAACATTAGTAAAATTCAGTTACGTTTTTTTTTTGGTCACAAATCAGTAAGTATTAACCATCAATACCAAAATAATCNTAACCAAACCGAACTAATAACCGAATGAAACTAAATTTGTTTCCGATCGATTAGTTGATCCTAACCGAAATTGAACCGAAAACCGAAAATTCCTATTGGTAGGATCGGTTAAGTCCATAATAGCAGGCTGAGGTTCGATGCCACTACATAGGAAGTTCGGAACTTGAACTAAGAATCAATGTACGAACAACTTTGACTTAACCGATTTTTCAATAAAAAAAATCAAAACTCGTTCCATTTCTCGATTTTTTTCTTCTTCCTTGCAGTAACACAAACCATGGTAACATTAGTAAAATTCAGTTACGTTTTTTTTTTTTGTCACAAATCAGTAAGTATTAACCATCAATACCAAAATAATCTGTTACAACATTAACTTGTAAGAACAAGTAGTAACTTGGTAATGATAAGAATGTGTAATTTCTCCCCCACCTAGAAGGCTCTATAGTCTGCTTTTTCACTGCCCAAAATTCTTCCCCAAGGGTAAAGAAACACTAATCAAAATATTTTTTAGGATCTAAACCTTTTTTAGTCCATCTGCTTTAGAGTAAAAGATTACAGCCTGAGACCACTGCATGGGATCTTGAGAAACGGATACTGAAGAAGCCCTTCATTCTCAACTCTCTTTCCTACATATCCACATCCATTTTTGATGTCTCTGATTCACTTCTCACTCTTTGATAGAACAAAACATATGCAGCTGAAGTCTTGATCTCAGATTCATTTACAGCTGAAACATGGCTGTCGTCAAAATCATACCATTTGTTCTCATCCATCAACTGCACAACAACCAAACATACTACACCATTAGTTTTCATGCATTCCTCATAAGATTTCAATTAAGAAGGCAAAACCAGAAGAGATAGCGAAAGACCAATTCGATGGCACAATACCTTAGCGTAAGCAGTGTAGTGACCACCTNTACTACACCATTAGTTTTCATGCATTCCTCATAAGATTTCAATTAAGAATGCAAAACCAGAAGAGATAGCGAAAGACCAATCCGATGGCACAATACCTTAGCGTAAGCAGTGTAGTGACCACCTCCCAGACCACCGTAGTGATTGCTAATGGCATAAAGCTCGTAAAGATACGACTGACCATCTTCTTTCTTAACGTACTTGCTTAAATCTAGATCTTGGATCGGGAAATCCACGAATGCATCAATCTTATTCTTTAAATATCTGCTATATGTGAACCGTTTCAGGTGGATAACAAGAATATCTGGCAACTTCCACAAGTCTAGCTTCTTGTTAGCTTGTCTATGTTCTTTGCAACCAGGACAATACCACATATCATCGGGTCCTAGAGGCTCTTCTGCTAGAAAGGCTTCCAAGCAGGAAAAAAATGATATTTCCTCTTGCTTGGCCTTCTTCATCAACGAGAAACTTGTTTTATGAACCACAGGTAGATCAGTCAAGTAGCTGGAATCATATTTTTCATGCTCTTTCTCCTCCCACTTGACTACAACCCTTGTAACACTACCAGGATTCACAACTGAATCGGACTCAAGTGGCTTGTCACTTAAAGAATGGTAATCTGTCAAGAAGATGCTGAAGGATAACTTTCCATCATCGGCTGCATTATCCTCTGTTTCAGTGTCTCTAGATGATAAGCTTCCGGATGTTTCATCTGCTACATCTGGAATGTGGCCATTCTCGTTTCCACTATGAGCTGTAGATGATAAATGAGCCCGGTGGAGAGGTAACAGCAATCCAGAGACAACTGCATCCATATCAGTCCCACTAAGTGATTCTTTGTTGATATAAGTGACCAGGGGAGCTCCAAAAAGCTTTGGGTCTCCAACACTACGAGACCTGATAAATTTGAAAGTTATAATCCATTAGAAGCGGAACTAAATAAGGAACAAGAAGAATTCTTGAATAACAGATTAAAAAAGGTAAGCCAACTGACTTTTCCTGCTCGCCATGGAGAATTTCAAGTTTGACTTTTCCTGGTCTTTTTTGCATCTGGTTGAACCGATATGCCACAATATGTTCATTGTCTTTTATTGCACTCAGCGAGTCAAGGGGATTCTCAAAATATTTGAAGACCTTATGATCATATACCTGGGAAGGGAAATACAACAGTTTAGTTAAGTTTTACTTGCAAGAAGTTGAGGATAACGAAAAATACAAGAAACGGACTCGCTTTTTACCTCTGCGAGTAAAAGGCTTTCATCATTGTTCAAACAGCAAGCAGTGCTTAATGCATTACTGAGATCTCTACAAGAACCATCTTTAGGAACTGTTACAGTGTATGGTATCCAAAGACGGCTTCCAGCACCGTAAAACACTGCAACCGTCATTGATCGAGTGCGACTTGATGGCAAAGGCAAAGATAAGTACATGAAGGGATCAAATGTGATTGAGATTTTTCCACAATCTGGGCAGACCAGTGTTGACTTGTATTGTCCCTGAAGTGAAAACACGCACAACATAAGAAACTGTCAGATACTTCAAGAGAAATAATACATTTAGATGGGAAAGAGACTACAAGGGAGGTAACAAATGCTTACTTGGCAGACATCAACTATCACAGAATCATTTCGGGCCTTGTGATATTTCCATCTCTCTTCAGCTACTTCATCATCTGGACGACCATCTGAATCTTTAGCTTCGATGTAAGGTTTCCGTTTTACCTTGTTCAAATCTTCATGGAGCCCATCCAATAGGAAAGCAAGCATTTCCTGAAAACAATTAGTTAACAAACCTTACAGTTATCTCTCAGTTTTAAACGTGCACCACAAACTAATTTGGAGCACGACTTACTTGAGAATCATGCTGATTATAACCACTAAATTGTGGAGCAAATCGAGCCAATTTTGTCTTAAAAGCACGTGGCGCAACTGTATTCTGTCCGGTTGACCACAATTTCCTCAAAAGTTCACCAAATGCAATCGCAAGCTCACCCTGCATTACATATAGAGATAATTTGAGTGGCTTTACATGGGAGAATATCATTAAAAGAAACCAAATCTCTCGAGTTCTTACACGCATTCCCAAAGGATTGTCTGCATTTATGTCCTCGCTGTAATCTTGAAGAAAATATTCAACAATAGGAGGTGTATGGGCCAAACACTGAAGAGTACTATTCATGAAGCATGTATTTCCCAAATTCTGCAACCCTCCTAAACCTCTCCTCTCTCTCTTCCCAAAAGCACTCGAGGAATCACAACCACCATCTTCGGATGTGTTTCTCCCAAAGAGGCTAAACTTAGAACTGTTGGAGTGACCATTAGATAAGGTCCCCCCACCGGCAAGCATAGTATTAGTATCATCTGACCTTGTAGACTCTACAGGTACCAGAGCTAACTCATTTCCTGCCGAGCTCATGTCATATAGAGAAGATGCAGACCCATCAACTTCAAGAAGAACCTGCTTAGAATGCACAAATCAATGCCAAACAATTGAAAGTATTTTCACAGATACGCAAAATAAGTTGCCACCAATATTGATAACAAATATAGATCCAACAATAAGAAGCATCTATCCAAGGAGTACCATCCGATCAAAAATCATGTCGGCAGATCTTCACTAAAGAATAATTAAGCAAAGACAAAGGCCATCCATCAAAAGTTGTCATGTAACCGACAAAGTTTTAAAGTCACACTTACATCCTGGTCTATTTGAAGGCTCGATTCCTCCAGGCTTTTGTCAGATAAAGGATCCAAAAGTAAGCGTTTCTTCTTCTCAAAGTAATCCCAGATGCGAGCCTGCTTAAACATATTTAAAATATATCTCTTAATCAAACAATGGGGTATATCATCGCCCAGGACAAGTAAGAAGAGAAAAGTTTTGAGCAGATACCTTTTCTTTTGTTACCCCACTTACAGCACAAACCACCTCATAGAGTTGACTTATAGAAGCCTGGCACATCAACGATCCATATCAGAAGGGACAAAGCATGTGATATTAAACCCTCGAAATGATCTACAGCTGTTTTTCACGGGTTAAAACACAGTTGCAGCAGTAGTAAGAGAGGGCAACATACCTGTCTGCTCAACCTTATGATGGTACTACTGTCGTCTCTACCATCTATCAAGGTTAGGCAGAGTAAATAAACCTCCACACTATAGCTCTTGCTGTAAAACCCTTGAGATATTAACTTCCTCTGTAATGGAGGACCTCCTTTATACCTGATAAATATATAAGCAGATTAGCCCATGGAAAGCACCACTCAACAGTACCAGCAAGAGGAGATCGGAAATTACCATTCCACGAGTTTTCTCCAAACTTCTTGAGGAACTAGAACGTAGTCGACTCCTTCATCCAGCATCTTACGAAGCTGCGGATCAGTGGCGTCACTTTCACTTTCAATAATATCATGATTGTCAATTGGTCCAGGCCTAGTAACTTCTGAAGGCTCTCCACTAGGAAATTCATCTTTTAGTATCCCAACAAATCGCTGCCAACCCGTATACCACCTGCATTAACAGATTATCCTTAAACTACAGCAAAAAAATGTGCTTATGTTATAGGATGGGTAACAACACGAAGGGAGAAACACACAACATCCAAATGTCAGAAAACATTGATAACATCAATCCAGATCTCTGGCTAAATTCCACAGGCATAGACCCAAAAAATATTTCAATTCAGAAACCCATACACTAAAATCAAAGTAAAAACTGAAGTCTACAAAACGTCCTACAAAACATCTCGACTGGCCAATACAGGGACAACAAGTATGCAATGCAGAAGAAGTCAAGAACAAGACCTGTTTGAGATCACGNAGGCATAGACCCAAAAAATATTTCAATTCAGAAACCCATACACTAAAATCAAAGTAAAAACTGAAGTCTACAACACGTCCTACAAAACATCTCGACTGGCCAATGCAGAAGAAGTCAAGAACAAGACCTGTTTGAGATCACGAAGTACAAGTTTCCTTCATTCAAATTAGCCTCCGCTTGGTTAGTCAGTTCTGTCACAATACGTTTCTCTTCCTCGGGAGTACAAGGAAAATCACATACTCCGTTTTCCATCATAGGTTCGGACTCAGGAATCGCCATCTTAAGCGAATCACACTACAGCACAAAAAAAAAAACCCGATCAACGACATCAAGATTCAAGATCCGAAAAACCCAGAACCAAAATTCAACATTTAAACCGGAATACAAGCAGAAACATGTCAACGTACAGTGGAATCGGAAGAAACCGAGAAAACTCGAGAGATTGAAGGAAATCCAAATCCAGAGAAATTGAGAGAGCACTTTTTCCTCTGTCAAAGAGAAAAAAAACTGACGGAAAGAGAAAGGATGAATATAGGGAGGAACCCTAGATCGAGGTAAGAAAACGGACCGCCGCGGAAAGAAATCGGCAGAGATGATAGGTAGAAGAGAAATTCTGGTGGTTCGAGGATTCACGATCCCTTTTATGCCCTTTGATCGTCTCCACTAAACAACGCCCAATCCCAAGCGCCATTTTTTGTTATTCATTTTACTTTAATATATTAATATTTCTTTTTCTTTTGTTAAATAATATATTAATATATATCTATTCATTCATAAAATCTTTTACATTAAATCTATAATTTTTTTTACTAGTTTCTTGAATGGAGTTATAAACGTTGAGGANTATTAATATTTCTATTCATTCATAAAATCTTTTACATTAAATCTAGAATTTTTTTACTAGTTTCTTGAATGGAGTTATAAACGTTGAGGAAGAATTTGATTCTTTTTCCAGCAATTTCGTTTTGCTTATAAAGAATCTAACCCTTTGTGAAGCAATGTACAAGAGAGCAACGTATATTATTTATTTTTGTCTTTTCCTCTAAGTTTTCTTTTGCGTAAATTACATTCATCCTCTTCAAAATTGACATCTTTCCATTCTTTTAAAAGTTACAAATGATATTGTAGATCAATTTTTTTGTTCAAATCTTGAGTTGAAATTTTACATAAAAGATAAGAGCTTTTTACCTTAAATTGCTCTTACTTTATCTATTTTCTAGAAGACAATTTGTATTTGTAAACAACTAACAAGAAGCCATCAATAAGATTACTTAAGTTCAATGTTTTCTCTTCCTAAATTATCTAAAACAGCTCAGCAAAAAACAATCCCATTCCCAACACACTTCCTAAAGAGAGTAAGTTTATTATAGTTGCGTCTTTTGAGCGAAGATGAGCTTTTTCTGAGTTTTCCTACAGACCTCTAAGGCTTTTGGTAAATACACATACAAGCATATACTTCTATATTACATAGAGAGAGGGAAAAGAGTCATGAAGTAGCTTGAGCTTCCTCAGAGCTACTACCAGAGACTTGTCCACCACCATCAGCAGTAGTGGTGGCTCTCTCTTCCTCTTCTTCTTCGCAGAATACACTGTCTTCACTTGTGTCCGAGAACGTTCCTTCTTCGTCTTCTTCTTCACTCGCCTCTTCTTCTTCTACGTTTCTCATTTTCCTTAACACTTTAACGCCTTTTCCTTGAAGAGACAGCCTTCTTCGTTTTCTTGCTTTCCTTTTCCCTTTGGGAACCTCTTCTCCTTGAGAGTTATGTTGATGATGATGCTGTCGCTTCCTTCCTCCTTTACTGCTTTCGTTCTCGTCTGATTCCTCTGCTGCATCAAGCTTCCGTCTCTTTTTTCCCGAATTAGTCTGAAACAACCGCGAATAAAAGATGATTATTCGAGGTCATCACTCCATGTTGACTGTAACAGAAAAGAGTGAGAGTTAAAACCACATACCTTGGGGCCACGATCGACCAGACAGGCCCATTCATGTCTATTCCTCAGGCAATCTAAAACTGCCTGTGAATGGCTTGAATAGGCATATCGTTCTCCGTTGTGTTTCCTCAAGTGAGGCCAGTGCTACAAGAAATAAACCAACAACACATTAGAACAGCTATTCTGTCTGCATACGTGACTAGAGGATGATATGTCTGAGATCAGAAATACTTGGAAAGGAGGCGTAATAATACCGGCAAGACTGCGTTGCAAAGCTCCTCATATGTCATCCTCTTGCCTTTGCTCATAATTTCATTGATTAAGCCAGGCAAGGTTCGATGCATTGGAGTGCCATTATGTCTTGGGGAACTGTGTGGGGAAGGCTTATTATGCTCATTCAACTCGTTGGATGAACAAGGTCCGCTGCTTGTGCTTGTTGTTGAGTTTGGCGGGAGAAGTACTTTCCGAGAGGAGTAAGAAGACGTTTTTGGGGTTTCATTTTCTTCCCCTTTGGTACACAAACTCCCTCCTCTGCTTCCACTGTCTTGTTGTGACCTCCTATCAGGAGAGCGACGTGTTTTGGTACTCCTCGTACTACATCTATCATCATCACGACAACTACGGAAAACTTCTTTGGATGCGTCCTTGTTTTTCCTTCTAGAAAACTAGCCAAATAGATACATATATCAGCCAACAATCAGAGCCTAAAAGAGAGCATCGGCTAAAAAGAAAATGATGGAAATTATATCATACCGTTGCGTGATCTTTGCTACCGGAACTAGAAGTGCGCTTAAAACTAGGAGCGGTTGGAGACAGGGGCAAGCTACCGGGCTGTCTCAGGCGTGGGACACGTGGAACTCGAGGAGAACTGTTGAGTTGATGGTGCAGTCTTAACGCAAGCTGGTCATTAGTGGAAGAGCGAAAAATGTCAAACAGAAGGAGGATAGAGAAGAGGAATGAACAAAAAGAGAAAAGGATATTATCTCCACGAACCTCTTCGTCGCTCAGATTTGGAGCATGGGAAATTATAGACTGCACTGGGTTCTTAGTTGATGACTTGTATATTGATTGTCCAGGCTTTTCGTTTTTCTGGAGGGTCCCTGAAAGCGAATTTTTACTAGTTGTTTCGGAAGAAGCACCGTTAAGCCGAGCTACTGAAGATGCCTTTGACGAAGAGGAAGACTCCCTTGTCTTGGAAACTGAAGAATGGGAAGTACGGTTATGCTGCATCGATTTAGTAATAGAGAATCTAGTATGTTCTTTCAAAGCTTTCTCTGAAGGTTCATCATTTCCATCTCTCTCTCGGATCACATCGCTAGAAACACAGTCCGCATCATTAGCATTAGCATCACCATCACTTGGTTGTTGCTTCGATGGCTCTTGAAGTAAACTAGATCCATGCTTTGTTTCCACAATATCCTTTTCTGCTTCTGAAACCACCAGTTCTTGTTTTGAGTCAATAGATATGTCTCTATTGCCACTACTTATTCCTTCTGATACCATATCAACAGACTTCGGTTTGATATCATCAGGGAGTGAACTGCTCGGTGTCAATTTGTCAAATTCAGAAGCCCCGGAGATTTGAGATGTAGAAGTCACTGAAACTTTAGAGTCAATAGGGTCAAGGGTCTGCTGGCCTACAAATCCACCAGTATCCGCCATTTCTTTTTGGAGTTTGTTCTTTCTTGAACTGATTTTCCCGCTGACATCATCACAATTTTTCTCTTCAACTTTGCGTGTACCAACCATGGAACCAGGAGAAGGCTTCTGGGAACTATCAGGAGAATCAACTGCATAATCTATTGTGCCCTTTCTCTGCAAAATAAGTAAATCGTCCTCATTAGTTATTACTGTAAACCAATTATTAGTTCCTTCCATACCATTGTTATCTTAAGCAAGAGCGAAACCAAAAGTTCAAAAAGAAACCAATTTTACCAAACCAATTTTTACCTATGTCAATTCAAACAGGTGTTACCATCTACGAGACATCAAATCATTTTTATTTCATAAAATCAAGACACATTGTTACAAGAGTTCATATTGCTTTGAACTAGATCACCTTAAAAATATAATCAGGATAATTTCAATATTTGTTGCAGGATAAACCCCTAGGATATAATGTTATTGGTCTAATCAAGGATAATTCANGTAAAATATAATCAGGATAATTTCAATATTTGTTGCAGGATAAGCCCCTAGGATATAATGTTATTGGTCTAATCAAGGATAATTC
>OVAU01001148.1:0-15940 GCA_900406315.1 Biscutella laevigata subsp. laevigata
AAGCTTTCTTAGATGCAAACCTAACTTTATTATATAAGATACTTAGACGTAACAATTGAATGCGACTCTTATCTATATTTAAACCGACCGGTTTAACTCCTAAGAAGGAGAGCTACTTGGAAGAGTCGTGAAATATAGTTCACCACAACTACCAAAACAATTTTCCACACACCGACATGTCAAGAACTTTAGTTCTTGTTTATTTTTACATACTTTATCTTCACACCCATCTCTCAATTTCCCTCGAGGTTCCTATTTCTTCGGTGAAGGGCGTAATTGGTGAAGAAGGAGAAGAGATGATGATGATGCCTTCGGAGATAAGTCGGAGAGTAATGATGGTAAGGAAACAGTACATAAGCTATGGAACTCTAAGGAGAGACATGGTTCCTTGTCAGAAACCTGGAGCTTCCTACTACGCTTGTCGCTCTGGACAGGCTAATTCTTACAACAGAGGATGCAGTATCATTACTAGGTGTGCTAGAGATGATAACGATATCAAGACTTGATAACTTTTTTCTTAGCTTATCTTTTTCTGTAAAGACCGGTCTTGAAAATGGGAATAATGGAGTTTGAGATACTGGTTCCAAGGATAAGAAGCTAGTAAAATCTTGTCCTTGTGTTTTGTCTTGTAATGTTGTTGTTTACAGTAGAAGTCTTATATAGTTCTTTATGTAATTTTAAGCTATTTGGCTAGCAATGTTTAAATGATTGATAATTATATTGTTGAGTGAGTGATTGATGAAAGATTGTTGAAAACAAATAGGATAGTTTTTAAGCTTTGTGAAGAGCATTGTTGGTGTCGGGCTACTCACCATCTCAAAGATCTGTCTAGATTTGACTCAATCCACCTGTAATTGTCTGGAAGAAGAGTTATTCGGCTTGAGAAATTGGGCCAAAAACGAGAAGATCCCATTCACAGAAGATAACTCATCAAAATCGGTTAAAAATAGGAAATATAAAGCAAACATTGTTTTCTATAAATAGAGAATATTGTTTCATGTTTCGAATGAGAAGAAACATGAGAGAGTTTGCTAGAGAGGAATTTTAAAGATGATAAAATGTTGATTTAGAGGCTCGCATTGGACCTCGCTTATATTCATTATGTGCGGCTCGCAAGCTCTTTGAAGATCTTCATATGAACATTGCTCGCAGTCCGCCGATAGATTAATACTTAATAAAACACCGACCAGTTCGCCTCCTCTATGCAAAAACTCTCTATCTTTTTAAATTTATGTTTTACTTTACGCGCATTTACTTTCCCGTACTTACTTTCCGCAATTAGCTTTCAACTCGCTTTCAGTTTTTAGCTCGCATTTTACTTTCTGCTTGCTTAGTTTCTGGATAATATTTTCAGTGTTCGTGACCACTGTCGCTTTACGCTTTCTGCCCTTTATTTTCAGTATCTTTACATTTCAGCCCTTATGTTTCATATGTACTTTAAACAACCTCATTTTTTGTTTATTGTTTATGTTAATCCATTTTCTCTAACACCTTTGTTTGATTCTGGGTTTATTATGGGAATATTCTCCGTTTTCCTTGGTGTTAATTCATGGTTCAACAAACATTGTGTGAAACCCTCGTTTTAGGGTACTTAGAATCCAAAAATAGAAGCATGTGGCAGGGTATGTGAATAATTTGAGATGGAATTTTGAGTTTAGATTGGATTTAGATATTTGATGAGTTAGATACTCCACGACTAGAGAAAACTAGAGTAAAAATATTGCAAAACCTTGGTGTTTCTCTCATCTAACTTGAAAGTTGGGTTTGTATCGTACTCGTAAGTTCAAGGTTCTTGAACTTACGAGGTGGAGAAAATGGATTATCATTAAGAGTAAGGCTCAACAAACATCCTTTGTGAGAAAAAGCTCATTTTAAGGTACTTTTTCTGTGTGAGAAACTTCATCGCTCAACAAACATTCTTTGTGTGAAAAAATTTGTTTAAGGTACGTAGGGTCTAAAAACAGAAGTTTGTGGCAAGGTATGTGAAAAATATGAGATGAAATTTTGAACTTAGATTGGATTTCGATATTTTATGAGCTGGATACTCCACGACTAAAGAAAACTAGAATAAAAATATTGCAAAAACCTTGGTGTTTTTCTCATCGTACTTGAAAGTTGGGTTTGTATCGTATTCGTAAGTTCTAAAACCTTACTCTTGAACTTACGAGTTAGAGAGTTAGAGAAAATGGATTACCATCAAGAGTAAGTTCATGGTTCAACAAATATTCTCTGTGTAGAAAAAAAAAAATTTGTTGCAGGATATGTGAATAATTTGAGATGGAATTTTGAGTTTAGATTGGATTTAATTATTTGATGAGCTGGATATTCCCCGACTAGAGAAAATTAGAGTAAAAATATTGTTAAAACCTTGGTGTTTCTCTCATCAAACTTATTCTTGAACTTACGAGTTATAGAAAATGGATTAGCATACAGAGTATGTTCATGGTTCAACAAACATTATGTGTGCGTAACCGGATATGTGAATAATTTGAGATAGATTTTTGTAGCATAACAAATGTCTAATCCTCTGCTCCATGGTGGAGAAAACGGGACGAATTCCATGGTCAAACAAATCAAAAGTTTTGGAAAGTAAACAGAGCATTCGCATATATAAGCCTAACAACAATGTAATACAAAAGCTAATTTATGTAGAAATATATTATATAATAAAAGAAAAATAAAACAGCCTCTCAAAACCCAAGAAAAAACCCTCTTATTCATACCAATAATTGGTTAACTTCATCAGAAGATCAATCAATATCTCATATTTCCCCGACCAGACCAGACCCAAACCGACTCAAAACAATTGCCATTTTGGATTATATCCAATAAACGGCTTAAACTTAAACCAAACCTTTGGTTCTTTTTCCTTCTCAGTACCTGTAGTGAACAGGCTTGTAAGGACCTTCAATGGGTATACTGACGTAGTCAGATTGGTCCTTGCTGAGCTTAGTGAGTCTAGCACCGAGTTTTCCCAAGTGAAGTGCAGCTACCTTCTCATCCAAATGCTTAGGCAAAACATATACCTTCTTCTCGTACTTACCGCTCGACTTCTCGTTCCAGAGCTCAAGTTGTGCAATCACCTGGTTGGTGAATGAACAAGACATCACAAAACTCGGGTGTCCAGTGGCACATCCCAAGTTCATCAAGCGACCCTCGGCTAGAACAATGATGCCGGTCTTGGTATCTGGGAACACCCACCTATCGGTCTGTGGCTTGATGGTGATGCGTTTCACACCAGGGAAAGTCTCAAGTCCGAGCATATCGATTTCATTGTCAAAGTGACCAATGTTACAGACTATGGCATTGTTCTTCATCTTCCTCATGTGGTCGACCATGATGATGTCTTTGTTTCCAGTGGTGGTGACAAAGATGTCAGCTTCTGAGAGAACATCTTCGAGAGTTAGAACTTGAAGACCTTCCATGAGAGCCTGAAGCGCACAGATTGGATCGATCTCAGTCACTATGACACGGGCACCAGCGGTTTTCATGGCTGCAGCACAACCCTTTCCGACATCACCATAACCGCAGATAACAGCAACCTTTCCAGCGATCATGACATCGGTGGCTCTCATGAGACCGTCAGGTAGAGAGTGACGACATCCATACAAGTTGTCAAACTGCAAGCAAGTAATAAATTATCAGGAAATACAACTAAAGAGCAGAGATGTTACTGCCACTCAAATGGATCAATCAATAATCAAAACATATGAAACACAAAACTGACAATCTCAACCTCATTTTAGTAAATGAAACATGGCATTTACCCACAGGTGTTTAATCCTTTTACTATACACACAAAAGAGAGTATGCTAATTTAACAAACGTCAGTTCTAGAGCTCTAATGGGAAACATGGAAGTGGATAAGCTCTAAATCGGTAAAGATTTGCAATTTGAAACCTGAAATTTGATCAAGAGAGAAAGAAAGTTATACCTTGCTCTTGGTGACGGAATCATTGACGTTGATGGCAGGGAACAAGAGAGTTCCAGTCTCCTGCATCTGATAAAGCCTCTTAACACCAGTGGTTGTCTCCTCGGAAACACCGACTAATCTCTCCTTCATCTTGTGATACTTCTTGGGATCAACTTGAAGACCATCTTTGATGATCGTCAACACGATCTGAAACTCAGGATTATCAGTGGAAGTCGGGTCAGGAAACTGACCAGTCTTCGCAAAGATCTCCTCAGCCTTAACTCCTTCGTGGATGAGAAGAGTAGCGTCACCACCATCGTCGACTATAAGATCAGGACCACCTCCAGGACCCCAATCAAGAGCTCGCTCCGTACACCACCAGTATTCCTGAAGAGTCTCCCCTTTCCATGCGAACACAGCGGCGGAATCACGAGCAATTGCTGCGGCGGCGTGATCCTGAGTGGAGAAGATATTGCAGGAGCACCATCTGACTTCAGCGCCAAGTGCAGTTAAAGTTTCGATGAGAACAGCGGTTTGAATCGTCATGTGGAGAGATCCAGTGATTCTAGCACCTTTCAATGGCTGAGATGGGCCAAATTCAGTACGGCAAGAGACAAGACCAGGCATTTCGACCTCGGCGAGCTCAATTTCGAGACGACCGAAATCGGCCTGAGACATGTCTTTGACCTTGTACTCACGGCCACTCGACGTCTTCTCAACAAGCAACGCCATTTGCAAAATCTGAAAAAAATATCTCCAACCTGAAGATGTGGAAATGGAGAAAGTGTTGCGAGGAGAAGAGAAAGGTAGCGAGTGATGTTTAAATAGATAAAAGTGAGAGTGAAGATGAACGGCTGAGATTAGTTGTTGAGAGTTTGGTGGATCTGGTAAAAGAATAAGACTTTTAATCTTTTTTTAGACTTCCGTAACGAGTGACAATTCTGTTTTCAATTTACCTATTAAAATCAGGTCAATACTTAACAAAAAAAAATACTAAAAAATTTTGGACCGAAAATTAAATTAAAATTTTCTTAATAAAAAAATGGGTCGCAAGCCCGTGCTTAGTCAGTTTGTGCTAAGGGCCGGCCATGATTGAAATTATTTATATTTTTCCAAATTGGTAATAACTATGTATTTTATTGTGACTAGTATTATAGAGCCAATATATACATATATATATATATTAATTACAATATATTTTTACAGAACAATTAATTTGTTCTTTTTTACCTAATTCCAAAAGTGATAGTAAAATTTCACCTAATGGAAGAGCGTCGATGGATCTGATTAAACAAATTTTTTTCATTTTTTGGTTTGTGGGTCAGATAGGAGACCCATTCCCTTTTTACTCGCACGCAGGCGAGGGATCGAACAATCGATCACTTTGTGTCAAGCACAACACCAACTCCAGATGAGTTAGAAGGACAGGACAATTAAACAATATAATATACATATAAATAATAATAATAATAATAATAATAAAAAAATATGGAAAATAAGGTGAACTCATTAAATGTTCGATTTCTTTTTTCTTTTTCTTTCTGTTTCCTAAAATATTTGAAATATTTTTAAAGAAGCAAAGAGATGATTTTGGATTGCCATTAAAGTGATAATTTTTGTTAGAAGTGTAGTTGGTAGGTTATTTCATTAATATATAATAGAAACATTTGCATTGTAACACACTTTTCCTAAATCAAATTGCACTCTAACACATTTGATGTTTTTGTTTCACACTGAGACACATCCTCACATGATTTTACTATATTACCCTTTTAAATAAACAAACTAAGACTAACTTAAAACTAAATCCTAACTAGCCAGATTTTGATTTTCTTCTACTTTTGTTTTTGTTTCAAGAGACGAAGCAAAATTTTCTATTTTTTGGTTATTTGTTGTTTGAGATTCTACAGCTCTATTTATATGATTCTCGATCATTTTCAACGTTTTTCTTCTTCTTTGTAATCATCACGTTTTAGTGATTTTAAGCTTTGAGAAGAGCCTGATTCTTCGGAGAATTTGTTCATTTTTGTTTTTTTCTTAGTTGATTCTGTTAGCAGTTTCTGTTCTTTATAGATCTAGTTTGTTTTTGCTGCAGATCTAAGCTCTTGTCTTCCAGTTTTGGTTAGCTAGACATCTGGATCTGGTGAAATTTACTGTGTTTTCGAGCTCGTTTCGATATAGAGCTTCTATGGTCTGAGTCATACTTAGTCTTGTGTTTGAGGTCTGAAGTCAATATCCATTAACGTCTACTGAATTTTCAAGGATTCGAGTTTGGCTAATTAATTTTATTTTGGCTGGAAGAAGAAGAAGATGATGAACTATTTCCCAGATGAAGTTATTGAGCATTTTTTCGACTTCGTAACCTCTCACAAAGATAGAAATGCGATATCTCTGGTTTGCAAATCGAAGAGTTGGAGAACGATGATGCTAGTTCTCTGAAGATCTTCTTGTTGCCTTAGACTGCCACGAGTTAGGTCTCTGACTAGAAGTCTGGCCACGAGTTAGGTCTCTTTTGATGATGTGCTATGTTTTTAGGGTATCGATTTTGATCAGCTGACTCCTGGTCAAGCAATGAAAATCAATATTACTGACTCGTGGCCAACAAAAAAAACTTATATATATTTTCCAATTGTACCTAACTTGTGGTTAGATATTTGAATCATGGCTAGATAATTGTACATAACTTGTGGTTAAATATTTGTAATCTCTGTACATAGCGTGTAGTTTATAATTGTACCTAACTTGTGGTTAGATATTTGTAATCTTAGTACATAACGTGTAGTTTATATTTGTCACGATTCAAATTGATTGTGGTTAGATATTCATTATTACTGTCAACGAAGTTACTGTTTCTAGTTAGCATAGCTGAAGATACAGTTTCTAGTTAGCAAAATCAAGGGTAATATAGTCACAAATAAAAATAAGATAACAAAATTAGTCCTAAAATGAAAACAATATAGTGTGTCCTAGAGTGGAATAAAAAGTATCAAAGTGTTCTAGAGTGTAAAACACCCTATATAATAAAGAAATTATTGTAGGTGTCTTTTTTCAAATCGATAACAAAGCTTGTACTCATGTGTTTGGTCCATACGAGAAATAAAGTTCAAACATTACAGAACATCACGATGTTGATTGTTACACATCTTTTATAGTAGTATAAAGAAACACTTAATTTATGAAATCTCTATAAATTGGCATTTGGTTAACTAAACCGAACTTCCAAATTAACTTTGGAAGTTTTGTGGTTTAGTGAGAATAGTCCTCAATTCTCAACTACCACATTCACTAAAAGATCACTTAACCCGAATTCAGAGTCAACAACAGAAGAAACTGAACACTTCAAAAACTCAATCTTTTTGCATTATTGATTAGTTTCTCGCATTTCTCTTCAACAATCCTATCATGTTTCTGCATTACACTTACTTTGATTTACCACCATGCTTCTTCATTTTTCTTGTAAATGCAAACTCTCCGAATTTATGACCAACTTTCCCTTCTGTGATCTTACAACGCACATGAGTTTTGCCATTGTAGATTCTCACTGATGCATCAAGATACTCAGGCAATATTGTCGATCTCCTTGACCATATTTTCTTCGTGAATGCTGCATTTTTCTTCTTCATCAGGAAAGCATCAACAAAAGGATCTTTCCACACAGATCGACTCACTGTCTTATTACTTTTCTTCTCATCTTCTACACTATCATCCATTGACAATGGCAAACTTGGCCAATCTTTTGCCAAGTCCACACGGATGTTAAAACCATTCAGATCCTAAGTAATCATTTAAATACTAAACAAGGTAAGTTAACCATTGAATAAAGCAATCCATGATAGATAGATTAATAAACAGATCGATGATTCTTTAGTATTTTAACCTGTCCATTCATAGCTGAAATAGCAGATTTGGCAGATTCCTCACTTACAAAGTTAACAAATCCATAACCCCTTGACCTTCCTGTAACTTTGTTTGTCATGACTCTTGCTGCATAACCAAAGATACAACAAGATTCTAGGTAAATACACAAGATTGAAATGATGAAGTCCTGAGGAACACCAAAACAAAACACATATCCCGTATTGAAAATGTTCATCAATATCAGTCAAGGCATAATGATGACTAAAACGGCTTAAACCAAACCACACCACACATCCTTGAATGGTCTAAACACTACTAGCGCAAACAAAAACACATTCTACTGTAGAACAGTGAAAAGAAAGATGGCAACATCTAAGATTTACCCTCTGTCACTCCATCGAAGCTAGAGAAAGCGTTCTTCAAGGAAAGCTCATCAGTTCCGGGTGATAGACCTGGTAGATCAAATTAACAAGTGACCAAAACACACTCGACAACTGCAAAAGTAATCAAATGAAAGTATCTGATATGATTATATTTACCACCAATGTAAAGCTTTGTAGACATGTAGCGGAGAGAACCAAGCATTGATATCACTGGAACATTTCTGTTTTGGGAAACAGCTTGTTTCAAGTGACCGCCGAATTTGGTGCAGAAAGCCATTTTAGATGTCTGAAAAGCATAAACCCAGTACAAAATAATATCAACCAAAACCCTTTTAAGCTAAGAGAATCAAAGCAGTGTCAAGATTTCTATACACCAAGAAAACTAAATTAACAAAGCTATCGAGGATTTCAACTAGACCTAGAAGAATGAAAAAAACTTAATTGTATAGAGGACTAGAGGAAATAAGAACATAGTATCTAAAATTAATCATCAAACGAAATGATAACAGGAACAGATAACCTACCCGAATCAACGGGGACGAATCTCTTTGTATCGATCTAGATCGGCGGCGGCGACGGCAATGTAGGGGAAAGCTCGACGGAGAAATAATGATACCGTCTCAACGACAAGTGAGAGAGAGACACTCATGGGTGTATGCTCAAATTTTCGTAGGGCCTAATAGAGATTCGGATGGGCTATCTTTGGACCCATTTATAAGTTCCACCGATTTGTTTGGGTTTCGTTGCGTTTATTATGCAAATACAAAAACGAAATATATATTATAATTAGAAACAAGAAAATTCACTTTTTTTTTTTCTTTCATCTAATAATAAAACAAAAAGGTAAAATACAAAGAACAGAATACAAAGTTCAGATGCCTACGGATAACGTGGTATCCTCGGGGCCAAGAGCAGAAACTAGATCCGAGAAACATTAAAAAGCAAAGTTGAAAATCTAAAAGTTAGAGACAAAAACCAATCTTTAATTGGATAAAATTAGGAAACTGATTACTAAGAACCTCAAACATATCAATTCTTAATGATTAATTCTTGGTAAAAACACCGATGAGAGATCTTAATCTTCAAACACACAACCTGTCAATGAATTGAAGAAGGCAGAAGCACCATTTACTCAACTCTTACAGACTAAAATCACCTCAAGATTATGCTGATAGCGAGAACATACTTAACAACCTTCAAACAAAATCCATAATTGATTCAAATTGAATGGACAAAGTTTAATCTGGATTTTGAAAAAGAGGTGGATTGATAGAAGACATCAAATCGGAGCCACCAAAGAAACCCGAAATCAACCCACTTGAAATCTAGCAATCCATGAACGATCGCCAATCCACTTCAATCTTATCGCCATAGATCAGAAGAACAACGAAAATAAGAGAAGAGAAGGAGTACAAAGCAAGAACCTAAACCAATTAGAGGAAGGAAGGAGAAAACTAGGAAAACAATTCTAAATCGACGACATCAAAGGAAGGACGCTGCTGAAGAAAACAATCGTTGCGTGATTGTTCTCTCTAGGGTTTTTTTTAGTTGACTTCAGATAACAAGAAAAATCACTTTAAAAGTTCTTTTACTTTCAACCGTAATTTTATTAATTAAATAGAAATTAAAAATTACAACGCCCTATAAGAGAAAGAGAAACACTGCACAATAATAAAAAAATCACTTTCAAAGTTTTCTTATTTTCAACCATAATTTTATTAATTAAATATAACTTAAAAATTACAACGCCCTATAAGAGAAAGAGAAACACTGCACAATAACAAAAAGAATCACACGACAAAAAGATAACAACGCACTAAAATTAAAAAACACCGCACGAATGTGGTTATTCATGAAAGAAAATTAGAAGACCGAACCAGATGTATAAGTGATTTGAATTTATACCTTCCCGACCAAATGGACTCACTATATTTCATCGAACCAATATAAATTAGCTCAGAATGATAGGATGGTTCGAGTAACCTAGAGTATTTATCCTAATTAATACAATTATAATTGAATTATTATCTAAAATTAACAAAGTCGAAAATAAACTTAACCGACCCAAAATTAAAACAAAACCACTCAAAAAAAGAAACCAAAACAATTGGTCACACGCATGAGCACCATCAGTCTGCATGTGGATCCAGAGAGGCGAGGACACATGGGCAACATGCACCACAAAATGACGACTCGATAACGTCTCCACTAGAGGCTTTCTCTCAGCTTTGGACGTGCATCTCCACGGTTTGATTATTGGAATCGCCTCCATCGCGATGGCAAGAAGATACCATCGAACAGTCGGAGACAAAATCCAATCTTCACCGGCTTCATATTCTTCTGATAGATCTTCTTCTCCTCGCGTTTCTCCACTTTCCCATGGTGGCTTCAAGACACTCAAAAGGCCGGTCGACAAGCCAGCATGGAAAAACTCCAACACACCACTGGTCCTCTCCACTCCACTCCATCGAGCAAAATCGAACACCATAACGACAACGAAAACATCGAGACTACTCCAACTAGAGGTAACAAAAACTTAGTAATGTTGTGAGCAAAATTTGGAGAAAAAAAAAACTCGGATAACACCATTTTCTTCTCCCCTGATTTTCACAACCCGTACAAGAGAAAAGCAGAAGAAAAAAGTAAAATTCCTCACTCCAACCGACCGGAGAAGAAAGAAGAGTGATCAACAATTATGATTTTGAAGAGTATTAGTCACGAGAGCAGGGTTGATCCTGGACTAAAGCAAGAAAAGCTAGGACTTTAGGCACCAAAATATTTAAAAGAATTTAGGGCACCAAAATTAAAAAATTGTGGTTTGGTATAATGATTTAAGGAACATTAAAGAATTTTTTTGCTTTAGGCACCACAGTCATTAAGACCGGTATTGCGCGAGAAAGTTTAGGGATAAAGAGAGAAGAGTTTAGTACAATATTGCTTTACAATTTAAGATATTTTGACTCCAAAATTTTATCACTACAGTTTAAACTCGAGAGTCTATACAAGTAAAATTGAGAGATTTTGTAAGATATTAGAACTGTTATTATTATTTTCGATGAATTCACACTTCTTCCAGTCTCTTAATCTTCCCAATTTCGACATTTACCTCGTCTAATTTGATCTCATTATATAAGAGAAACAAAGAGAAACAAAATGACTAAAAAGGGGAAATTTAAAAAATTTAAAGAAATGTGCATTCATCACAAACAATAATGACAATTCACAAACTTTTTAAATCTAAATTTTAATAATCTCTCATCTCAAAGGGATATAAAAACTGATTTTTTTTTTCTTTTTGTGATTTGCAACATCAATTTATAATGTTCTACTTGAACATTTACGTCGCACTAATAGAGATGTAAGATTTTTTCATTGTTCGCCACGACGCATTAGCAGCGACTTAGATATGAATCACAGAAATATCCCACATTGATACATGGCAATATTACTCGATCCATTTATAATGCGTCGCTATTCTCTCCCATATTGCGTCCGGTTACGACGACTGCCAATATTGTCGCAAATTCGATGATACTAACAAATATTTACCGAATTCGTTTCTCTTCGCTAAGTACTAACAAATTTACTGATGAATTGTTAAAATTAGTCGATAAGTTGTCGCTAATTAGCATTAAATGATGTTTCTTTAGTGTTAATAAATGAATCATCCATATAAGTTTCAAATTTAGGCAAAATTTTGAGAGCATCTGAATGACTTTTGAAGGTGCATCAAGATGCATCTCAATGAGTTGATGTTTTTTACGAAAAAAGGAAAAAAATATTTTTTGGAAATACACAAAAATCACTTCAGAAAAATCACATTTTCTCTAAACAAAGAAAATCACCGTTTTCCCGAAAAACACATAAAATCAAAATTTCAAGAAAAACACGGAAATTACGTTTTTCTAGAAAAACACGAAAACCACTTTTTCTAAAAAACACCAAAAATCACCTTTTACAAGAAAAAACACGGAAATTCGTATATTTCCTAGAAAAACATGGAAAATCACATTATTCCCAACTAAACATGGAAAATCACGTTTCTCCCGAGGAAAACACGAAAAATCATTTTCCAACCATATCAAGTTTTTTCCCTGAAAATCATATTTTCCCCAAAATTCATAAATCACGTTTTTCTGAAAAAATGGATTATCACTTTACGTTACATTATTCCCCGAAAAACACGGAAAATCACGTTTTCCCTCGAAAAATCATGTTTTCCCTAGATGTTAGAGCAAAAATAATCGGGTTCGCTAAGATCTACGGATGACACGGGAACGAAGTTAAATCGGCCTCTTCTATTAATTAGGGTTTCGTTGATAAGGTCTTAGACAAAGGAATGGATCTCAAAAGACTGGCTTTCCCACGAGATCCGCTTCTAGTTTCTTCTCTTGATATTTCGCTGTCAATTCCCGTTCCCCATTTTCCTTCCTCTTTCTCATGGAGCTGAGATTCCTACTTATAGGCAGACGGGGATGCCCTTATTCCTTTTAGGAGCAGGAATTAGGTAAGGTTGCGTGGGACTTACACCATGCGCCCTAAGCCCAAACGACCATCAAGCCCAAGTCTCTGCTGACTAGGCCCAAATCTTAGTTGACTAGATCTATTTTGTCGCGGATTAGGCGCAAGCGCGGGTCAGATACAGGTCGTGGGTCGTATCCGCTCTATGGATAAAATAACGCCCTACACTAGAGAATCACGACTTTTTCCTAGAAAATCATGATTTTGTTTCCGGAAAATCACGATTGTTCCCTAAAAATCATGTTTTTCCCCGGAAAATCACATTCTTCTAGAAAACATGCTTTTCTCGGAAAATCACGCTCTTCCAGAAAACAAGGAAAATCACGTTTTCTCCGAAAAATATGGAAAATCACGTTTTTTTAAAAGACATAACTCAAGTTTTTAGGAAAACTCGGAATCACGTACGATTTTTCCCAAAAAAAACACCGACAATCATGTTTTTCCCGAATATCATGTTTTCCCTGAAAAACGTGAAGACATGATTTTTCGGAAAAACGTGATTTTTATGGGGAAAACGTGAATTTCCGAGGAAAAATGTGATTTTCTACGAGAAACGTGATTTTTAGTGTTTTCTCTGTGAAAATTTGTTTTTGTGTGTTTTCAGGAAAACGTGATTTTCCGTGTATTTCTGTGAAAAATGTGATTTTCAGTGTTTTCCATGAAAAACGTAAATTTCCGCGTTTTAAGAAAAAAACATGATTTTCTTGTGTGATTTGGTGAACAAAGGTACTCTGTAATTTTATTCGAGATTCACACGAAAATTCACGTTTTAACTTAACATATAATTTAGATTATAAAAATCTTACTAAAATAACTTGCATTGAGATGGATCTTCTAAATACACAAACAAACATAGATGCATCTAAATAATCCATCCAATCACATTTCAAACACGAACATCATCTATATAGATCATTCAGATGAACTATCTAAATGCATCTTCCAACAATACAAATACTTATAAACACATTCCACTAAAAAGTTGAAAAGCACACTTTTCATAAATTAAAATACGAATTATTTTCTTTAAAATTTAAACTAGTAGGAAGTATATGATGCTACGATGGTTTTATACTATTTTTTTTTCTGTTATGGTATGATATTGCATTTTCACACAAAAAAAGTTTATTAGAAAAAAAACACCTTTTCAGAAGTTATTAGTAAATAAGACATTTTCTGAATTCATTAGCAAATAAGGCACTTCTCTCTTGATTTGAGAGCAGATGTGGCATGAACTTCCGAAATTGCCCTTTTGATTATGAGGAGTGAAATAACTAGTTGAAGAAACGTAAGTAACGATCACCGCTAGATCAATTTTTTAGTTGACATCAGACGGTTATTATACGTTGTAGTTACAAGTAGAAATTTATGGGAATCGTGGTAGTGTTTGGTGGAAGCTTGTTCATCTCTCTTATCAAATTTCATCTCATACAAAAATGCTATCATCACATTTTTTGATTCTTTCCAACTTTAATTTTTTTCTCAATCCAAACTAAAAATCATAGTTTGTAAAGCTAGGTTGAAAAATCCTAGCAAAATATCTGTTTTTGGTTTTATTTCCAACTATATTGTCGCCGTCGTAGGAATTTTTTATATCTGGATTCTATGTTTTCACCATTCTTTTGCTAGATCTTGGCTTATGATGAAGAATCTAAGAAAAGAGAAAGAGGAGGATGGCGTTAGATTCGCCCGAATCTTGGTCAGCGACTTTAATTCAAGGGTTACTTTGATGTGAAAGCACTTTTAGCAAACTAATTAGAGGAAAAAGTACCCATTCTTTTGCGTTGAAACAAAAAAAAACAAAATGTCATGATCTGATGAAATTGACCCTGCAGTAATTGAGCTTTTAATTGTTGCTCATAAATACATTTATTGGCAGCCGTCGGATTTGTGTATGCAAATGGTAACTTTTAAACGATCTAACGGTTATAATAATTCCAGGTATTATAGTAATGATGTGCTTTTAATATAGAGTTTTCCTCTCTCCGCCGTCGTTCTGGTTTCTACGCGCGAGACCTCTCTCTTTCATCGCTCAAAGCTCATATTTTTTGTTGCATATCGTTTGTAGTGGAGCTTTTGTGTACACCATCTAAAAGCTGCTATAAAGTTGGTTCTGTAAAGTGAGGTGTTTTTTGTTCTGGGAACATGAAAAGTGTATATCCGAATATTGTTGGATGAGTAGCAGTTGTTTTTGTATGGAACGCAATGATGTTTGAGTATAATTTTTTGACCATGGACAAGCGGATAAAACGCATGGGTATTTTGGCTGGAGTTGTCGGCGTATGCTTCGTTATGTTTGGCAGCAACTTGAGAGTTGATCTCTGGAAGATTTTTAGTGATGATTTAGTCCAACGAATTTGTAGATATTTTGTCTTTTAAACCACTTGACAATGTGAATCTAAAATATGGTAGTTCGATTTGTATCTTAAACTTGGTAGGTCGAATTTACAACTAAAACATGTTGTCCATTAGAGAACTTGACAATTATAATCTTAAAGATGGACAATTGACCATGGATAAGCGGCAAAAAATCATGGGTATTTTGGTTGGATGCGTGGAAGTTCCCTTTGTTTATTGATGATTTATTCCCAGATTTGTAGATATGTTGTCAATAAAACCACTTGACAATTTGAAACTTGACAATTTGAATCTAACATATCGGGTTTCGAGTACACATTCAACATTCCTTTGGGGTACCGATTAGTAGCAAAAAGTCTGGAAGGCAAACCGTAATTATGATCATCTTGTTTGCAGCCTGAAAAATAGGAAATTTCGATATAAGTACTCTAACATATCGACCATTGTCCGCATAACAAAGAAATATAAGAGATGTGTGATCGCAAGTGTGACCACGTACGCCGACCATAACATATGAGATGTGTGGCTTGGGTATCGCAGGGAATATGGAGAGCCGTACATGGATATCAGACAGTCAGACCTATCCAAAATGGACAATATTGGAAAACCTTGAACGAAAGAGGATAAGAGTGTCATGCAAATGGTTCAGTTTATGAAACCCTAGACGCGAAAGGATCTATGTACATCCGTCCATGTGTATCGTTCTGTAAAACTGATCTAAAATGGACAATATTGGAAAACCTACAATGAAAGAGAATAAGCGTGAAATGCAAATGGTTCAGTTTATGAAAACCTAGAAAAAATACAAAAATTTAGGTGAATCGAAGACAAAGATATGAAATAAAACACCCAAAAGGTAACGACGGTCATGGGAAGACACTACAAGAAAACATGAAAAAAGCGACTA
>OVAU01001149.1:0-15935 GCA_900406315.1 Biscutella laevigata subsp. laevigata
TTATTGTTCATCGATTTTAATCCGAAATTTTAAACCTAATAGAAGGAGTGTTGTATTGTAAGCCTCATTTTGAGTACCTTTCAAAGAGATCGGTAGATTAACGAAATCAGTCACGTTTGTAACTCTTTCTTCAGTCATCTTACCTTTTGATCCTACTTTTACTTGTTGTCTCACTTTAATCTCATCTTCAAACTTTTCATAGCTGCAAAGCCAGTGTGTCTGACAAGGCAACCCCTAAGCTGATAAGTGCTTCTTAATAATGCTCCATGTTTTTACTTAGTTACACGGCTTGAGAAAAATACATGACTCTATTCTCTCTTATTGTTTGTTCTCAGACAAGGACACCTAGCCGAGTTGGTGAAATGTTCTCCGGAACACAAGACAAATGTGTATCCCATCGAAACGGTTAGTACACACTTTCAGCTTGATACAATATTATATTAGCGTTGCTCATTTGTTTAGCAATAGCTAAATACTCCATATACATTGTAACCATATAACCCTAATTTTATATTTAAATTAATATGATTGAATGTTAGGAAAATCCCCTATATATTAAAAGAGAAGTATTTTTGCTGACGTGTCAACATCAGAATCATTTTGAGTTTAAAATGATGATGTGTCGTTCTCTGGTGCATTCTCAAATTCAATTCAAAATAAGGTTTAGTTTTCTTATGAAATTACGTAATGTCATTACCATAAATATCATAATACTATATATGTTTCTATATTTAAAATACGTAATATTTTATAGTTATTACAAATAAGGAAACAAGATCTCTCATGTAATCATATCATAGTTTTTATTATTATATTGTCCAATTTATATTAAATTGATATTTTTCTTATATACGAAATTGAATTAATATATAATTCATATAATAGAAAAACTAAGATTTTTTGGAGTCTTAGAGCACGTACATTGAGGGTTCTAGACCCCAATATATTAGGTATTAAAACAACAAAAAAATGAAAAATGAATTAAAGGTGAGAGTCGATTCTCCTTGGAGAGTTTTTAGAAACAGATGAGAGACGACAGATGTCATAATCTCATTGGAAAAAATGAAAAAAACATCTCTCCCTTGCCAAGTGTCCTTCTCTCATTCGTATACTCTCCTTTTTTCTCTCTTCTCTTTCTCACTCTCTCTCTTTCTTTTCTCTTTCTTACCAATATACTATTAAAATAATAATAATAAAAAATTATTAGTATACCCATTATTTTAGAACTGTCGATAGACATGGTCTTATGTGCTTCGGATTTTTCAAAACGGGTATGAAATACTTAACTTATGAAAAATCGTATTTTTAAAAATTCCGACATGGACTAAAAATAATAAAATAATATGAAGCAGTTCTATAAATAAGTTTATATATTTATAATGTTGAACCATAACTCGGAAGTATGATTTAATCGGCATCAAAGTTACAATTTTTGTTTTGTCTATCTAATTTGGTAAATAAACCAAACGAGTAAATTATTTAATATTAATTTTTTTTTATTTATAAAAAATCAAGTCGATAATTATTAAAAATAGAAAATATTAAAAATATATAAAATATAAATAATTCATCCTATGCATGGCGTGAGTCACAATTCTAGTAAAATGATATTAAGAGAAGAGACATACTCCTATTTGGTATTAAATNTCTATGCATGACGTGAGTCACAATTCTAGTAAGATGATATTAAGAGAAGAGACATACTCCTATTTGGTATTAAATATCTATATTACTTTGACTTTAAATCAATTTTGAAAAATATTTGATTAACTAAATTTTTTATTAGACAAGAGTTTGCCTATTATTTTCAGAAAGATCATAAGAAGAAATGTATATAATATTTTCATAAAATTTATAAATAAAAACATTTTAAAAACAGTTTTAATATGTTGAAATATTTACAATATGACAAAATTAAACAAAATATTGTAAATAGATTTCAATGTGAAAAGTGAAAATAAATTATGCTTTTATATTTAAAAAGAATAATATAAATAAATAATTTAGATATATAAAGTCTTCCGTCAAACTATTTGAAAATATTAAAATGAAAATAAATCTATGTATCTCGCGGATACTCTTATAGTGATTCATAAAATACATAAGTACACGATAAAATAAAATTTTCAAATTGAACTGAAGTTTTTGTCGGTTTCGTTTTCTTTCTGTCAAATCAATCGAAAATCCATCGGCGGGTCAATTCGGGCACTGGCGCCAAATCACAAATCCTCGATTTTCCGTCAAAAGTCTCATCGATTCCTCTGTNATGTATCGCGCGGATACTCTTATAGTGATTCATAAAATACATAAGTAAATACAAGAGAGAAAGAAAAAGAATAACAGTACACGATAAAATAAAATTTTCAAATTGAACTGAAGTTTTTGTCGGTTTCGTTTTCTTTCTGTCAAACCGTACTCGAAAATCCATCGGCGGGTCAATTCGGGCACTGGCGCCAAATCATAAATCCTCGATTTTCCGTCAAAAGTCTCATCGATTCCTCTGTTGAAGAGTCGCCCATGGCTGATTCCCAGTGGGGTTTCAATGTTTTCAGCTTGCGAATCGTTACTATCGATTATTACATGTCTTCTCCAATCCCTGGATACGATATTTGCTACAGTAGCTTTCAAGGTAACTCAAATTTCTCTCTTTTTCCTTTATTGCACTACTGTGATTTTGTTCTTGTTCGATTGATTTAGGTTGGAGAAAATTTTGACTGGTTTTATGTTATGTAGCCTGATCCTAATGAAAGAATTTCTACTCCAGTTTTCGTTTAGTTTTTGATTTGTTGATGAAAATTTTAAGGTGGTGAGATAAATGAAGTTCCTGTTATAAGGATATATGGCTCAACACCTGGTGGTCAAAAGACTTGCTTGCACATTCATCGTGTAAGATTTTGTTAATTTACTTTTCTTGTTAAGAAAAAAATGGATTGTTGTTTCTTGTTTTTGAGGTTGGAAACTTTATTTTTATTTTCTAGGCTTTACCATATCTTTATATTCCATGCTCGGAAATTCCAGTTGATTATCATAATGGAGGTAATGAAGCATAACCCTTTTGTATCTCTACCGAGACATGTCATACACAATTGACATTTTTCATGTTTTTTTTATTTAGTTGCCGGAAATACATCTGATGTACCCCTTGAGTTGGAGAAAGCTTTAAAGGTCTGTATTTTAGCATCCCAAATCAGCCATGATTTGTTGGTCTTAACTCTTGATTGTGAACAGCGTTTCAGTATTTTTTATTTCCGTAGATGTGTCTCAATCAATATTCATCCCCGATGATACTTTGTATGGACTTGTAGCTTAAGGGCAATGCTGCTTCAAAAAGGCAACATGTTTATGACTGTGAGATTGTTAGAGCAAAGAAGTTGTATGGGTATCACTCTACGGAGGAGGCATTTTTGAAGATTTATCTGTATCCTGAACATTTATATGTAGTGCCCTTTTCGTAGGCAGTTTAGTACTTGTTCACCTTAACAGTATTATAGCTACCATCCACAGGATGTGGCTCGTGCTGCCAGTCTTCTTCTGGTACGATATGTTGATAACCACTCCACCTTTATTCTTAACTCTACGTAGGATGCATACTAATAACCATTTTCATCTGCCTTTCATAGTTTTTCTTTTTGTTCTTCTCTCTAGGCAGGGGCTATTCTTGGCAAAAGTTTGCAGCCTTTTGAGTCTCATATTCCTTTTATTCTCCAGTTTCTGGTAATGTTTCGCTCTTGTGTATTCAAAAGAAATCGATTAGGTATTCTGCCACGTTTAGCAATTTCACAGATGAACGAGAGTCGTGACTTCCTGATTGATAATACACTAAGTACTTTCGAGATCTTTAAGCTGGTGCCTGAAAGTTGATTGATTCTGAATCAATTTCTTGAATATATGCAACACATAGTATTGATATCGGTATGGATTATTTATTCTCAGAAGTTAATTAGAATTTTGGTAGCTGCTAAATTGACAAATAGAAAAAGGAAAGATGAATGTAGCTGGGAATGCTTTTTCTATGTTAGTGGATTATACATTTTGTCTGCATCCAACCTTTGAATTTTCGTTGATTCTCTTCTATAGGTTGACTACAACTTATATGGAATGGGTCATGTGCATATATCAAAGATGAAGTTCCGTAGACCAGTGCCTCACCAATTTCTTCCAAGGAAATTTGATTTGGATGATTGTGTGGGACAAGGGATTGACGAAGCGGGGATTACTAAGGTAGATTATCAAATACTCGAAGCTTGAAGACATGTTGTTTGATAGGTGTTGTCTTCTTTTGATTCACAATACTGAAACAATTTAACAGGCAGATTCAAGTGCTGCTGCAAGCATCAGTTTCCCTGTTTGGAGTTCGTCAACAATCCCAGGTCCATGGATGTGGGATATCTTTGAAGAATCTGATACACCCTTGACCCAAAGCCAGCGTAGTCACCATTGCAGACATCAGAGTCTCTGTGAACTTGAGGGAGATGCTACTATTAGTGGTAAGTTTCCTGTAACTAAATGTAATCGTTTTTTTTAATATATGAACGGACCTTTCAGCTAAGCTTTTTCTCTTTTAGATATTCTCAATCAACAATTTAAGATGTACAACTCCCTCTCGCAAGCCCAATTTGACACTAAGATGGTTCAGTCGCTTGTGGCAATTTGGGAGGTTCATTCCTAATTTCTTGGCTTTATACTTCGAAATTATTTAGTTGATCTTCTGTCACATAACCTCATCACTGTCGTGTCAGGAGGAATATGAAAGGACTGGTGTGCATGATGCACCTATACCTCCTGATCCTGGCAAGCCCTCTGCAGCTGATGTGTTGAAGATTATGTCACATAACGTTGGGTCTGAGAATATCCAAAAAGAAATGTATCACGAAGCTGAATTGTCTCCGTCTGGTATGAAGCCTACTGCAGAACCCGGTTCAGCTATCCATGCCAAACCAGAAATGACTGGTCTGCAGATTTTGAAGAATATGGTTGGTACACGGAGTAAGTTTCCTGCATCAGCACAGCTTTTGCCACTTGATGAGAGGAGTGGAGAACCATCAACGGAAAATGATGCGTATTTGAAAACACCCACGGACAGAGATTCACCTGCCGAAATACAAGATGCTGAAGCCTTGGGTCTCTTTAAGTGGTTTGCCTCATCTCAGGCTGTAGAAGATATCAACTCTGATGATGAAATCCTCCGGGAAACCATCCTTAGTCCTCTGTTGCCTTTAGCGTCAGTTAACAAGGTTCTTGAAATGGCTAGTACAGATTATGTGAGTCAATCCCAAAAGGAATGTCAGGACATTCTTGATTCTCAGGAGGATCTAGCAGACTTTGGGAGTTCGACAAAAGCACCTTTACATACAAATTTTGATAGCCAGAAGTCTATAACTCCATCAGACAAACAATCTCTTGACACAGAAGTCGCTAGTGATGTTGCTAATGTCTCGACTTCAAATGGTTCAAGCGAAAATTCATTCCAGAGGTACAGAAAGAGTGATCTTCGTACGAGTGAAGTAATGGAGAATAAGAATAGGAGCAACAAGCCTAGAAAATCTGTGTGGGGACCTTTGACAAAAAATCTTCGAAAGGACTTTGACAGTACAAATGCTAGTGATAAACATGAGTTAACAAAGGGTTGTACGGACCCCATGAATGAGATGAAGAAAAAAAAATTGAATGTTCCAGTCAAAGAACATCAGGCAGATGTTTGTAACACGATTGACAGAAGCGTTTTATCTGGATGTTCACTGCGGGACTTGATGAGAAAAAAACGGTTATGCCATGGAGACTCGCTTGTTTCACAACATATGAAGTATTGGAAGGTTTTAACACAGACTAAAGACTCTCAGCACGGGGAAAAGAAGGATTGCACGGGGAAAGGTCCCCCTCTTTCTGCTGAATTTGGTGAATGTTATTATGGCCATGGTCCGCAGAGTTTATCTCCTTTAGACGCTGAAAACTGTGAACGTAATAAATTCACTCAGTTATCTGAAATTCATTCTGTTGATAGATGTTCAGCTAAAGAGACAACAGATCAAAATAGTGATGGATTTTCGAGAATTTTTTCATCTGGCACTGTTCAACTTGGTAAAAAACCAAAAAATTTGGAACCAGGCATAGTTGCTTCTAGCAATGAACTTGCTGGGATTGATGTACGTAATAGCCAAGAATCTGGAGATGAACAAGAGATAACTGCCAGTGTTGAGACAGGAGGACTAATATGCCTAACCCTAAGCAAGAAGCCTCCTTCGCTTGATTGCATAAGTGCTGGACTGCAGGGTTTTTCACATTCTCATGACATTCCTGTCCAATTTCATCATGCCAGTGACAAACAGCATGGTGACTGGGGTACCTTTACTCATTTTGTTCTAGTTTTTTTACTTCTTCGATCCTGAAAATGCGTTTGAAACATAAATTAGTAAAGTTGAAGTTAGGGCAACTTAAGTTGTTGTAGAACTTCTCTCTGACTTCCATTGTTTTTTCTCTTCAAAGAGGGAAGTTCCAAGGACATCCCCTTTTTTCCCTTGGAGGATACTGACGTCGAGGAGGGAAAAAAGAAACAGAAATTTCAAGGAGCTTCCCTTGGTATTCCTTTGCATCATCTCAATGACGGCTCCAGCCTTTACCTACTGGCCCCTGCCTTTTCACCCCCTTCTGTGGATTCCATTTCACAATGGATATCGGATGAAAAAGGTATTGGTTAGACTTAGGCGGGAGGCACTAGACTGCCTAAAATAATCTAAGTTGATGTCTTCACAGAGGTTTACTATACATTGCTTAAAGACTTTTTCTTATAAAGATCATACTGTTCTTGATCAAGATATTCATTACAACGTTGGATGCTGTTAAAGCAAGTGAAAACAATTATCTTTTTAAAAGACTTCTGAATCTCTCCAGGTCTAGGAGTCTGTAATGTTGATTCAGAAAAACAACCATTAGAAGATTATCATATTGACTATGGGACGAGTTTTAAGGATCCTGCTGCTTCTGCACCTAATGTGATGTCTGTCCCGGATAATGTGGAGCAGCATAATAACGATTTTGTATCAGAACCANAACTCAGAACCAAATGCTTGTATGGAGTCTGAGATAGATCTGAAAAGCAAAGGAAAAATCGGAAACCATAACTTGCAGACCAGTTTTTCACAAGAGATGTCTCAGATTTCAGGTCCTGATGGGAAATCAGGGCCCACTCCCTTAAGTCAAATTGGGTTCCGAGATCCTGCGAGCATGGGAGCTGGGCAACAGCTTACGGTGCTGAGTATCGAGGTGGTTTAACTTAACTCCCTTTTTTGTGAAGCTAAAAATGTAATTAGTAAAAGCCCTCAAATACTGTTTGCAGGCATAGATTAGTCATGGACACTTTGAATTGTTTATATACCGTGGAATCCTATTTCGTGCAAAGCAACTCATTGCATAGATAGAAAGCTGAATGAACCATACTACAGTCTGCCTGCCTCGAGCCTCATAGGAGCAACACAATGTTTGGTGTTCGTTATGATAATCCTGCAGTACTTGACCAATCATTGTTCAATGCTTGAGGATACTTGCACTTAAAAAAGTCAAAATGTTCAGCTCGTTAAGTAGTTTAACCTCTAAAGCTTGTCTTAGTAAAATAAACTATATGTTGGTTCATTTTGTTTAGAATTGAGGGAACTGAATGAAAGTGGCTATTATCTTTTGTTAAAGCTGTTACTAAAATGCCTTCTAGTAAAAATGAATGCCCTTACGTTTTTTTTTTGTCATCGAATGCCCTTACGTTAAAATGGTGTTTTAATGGGGAAGGTTCATTGATACAGGTCAATATCTATGAACTTACAGGTTCATGCAGATTCGAGAGGGGGCCTACGACCAGATCCACGTTTTGATTCTGTCAATGTCATAGCTCTTGTCGTTCAGAATGACGATAGTTTTGCAGCTGAAGTATTCGTGCTTTTATATAGTCACGATAGCACATACCAGAGGTAAAATACCAGATTCACTTATTTTGGTTTCTCAGAAGTTTTGCTACTGAACTATTCGTGCCTTTATTATGTATGTAATGCTAACATGAACTTCAGTCATTATCTTACTCTCGTTTATTTTTCCGATCTTATTATTGTAAATCTCGCTACAGAAATGTTGATGGCCTATCTGGATGCAAGTTATCCGTCTTCCTTGAAGAGAGGCAACTATTCAGTTATTTTATTGAGACTTTATGTAAGTGGGATCCAGATATTCTTGTGGGCTGGGATATACAGGGTGGATCCATTGGTTTTCTAGCTGAAAGGGGTGCACAGCTTGGTATAAGATTGCTCAATAACATATCTAGGACGCCATCTCCGGCCCCGACAAATGATTTAGAGAAAAAGAGAGATCTTGGTAAAAATCTGCTGCCAGATCCATTGGTAGCTGATCCTGCTCAAGTGGACGAATTGGTAATTGAGGACGAGTGGGGCCGTACACATGCTAGTGGTGTTCATGTTGGAGGTAGAATTGTTCTCAATGCATGGCGTTTGATTCGCGGGGAAGTGAAACTCAACATGTACACGATTGAAGCTGTGTCAGAAGCGGTTTTGAGGCGGAAGATTCCATCAATCCCTTACAAAGTATTGACAGAATGGTTTACAAGTGGTCCTGCAGGTGCGAGATATCGATGTATAGAATATGTGACTCGCCGAGCAAATTTAACCCTCGAGATAATGAGCCAACTTGACATGGTATGTAACATATTCAACTTGGTTATTTAGTGCATTCTGTGCAAGTTGTTTATCTTACTAAACCATATTTGTTTCTTGCAGATCAATCGTACGTCAGAACTTGCTCGTGTTTTTGGCATCGACTTTTTCTCAGTTCTTTCCCGAGGTTCCCAATACAGAGTGGAATCCATGCTTCTGAGATTAGCGCATACACAAAATTATCTTGCTATTTCTCCAGGAAACCAACAGGTTCGTTTTATCTACTACTTCCAAGTAATTTACTTATAACGTTACTTGGTTACACAATAAGAGTTCTTGCCTTAATCAACGGGTTGGTCAAGCCTCGTTTTAAAACCTTTAACGCGATAGATTGTTTTGTCCTCATGGTAGCTTCCATATTATATGCCTTGCAGTAATCTTTATAACCTATTCACGCCCTTCTTACTCATTAGGATTCTTCTAACTAGATCATGTGATTAATGTAGGTTGCTTCCCAGCCTGCAATGGAATGTGTACCTCTTGTGATGGAACCAGAATCTGCTTTCTACGATGACCCTGTTATTGTGTTGGATTTTCAATCTCTTTACCCTTCAATGATTATAGCATATAATCTATGCTTTTGTACATGTCTTGGAAAACTTGCAAATTTGAAGATGAACACGCTTGGGGTCAGCTCCTACTCTCTAGACCTTAATATTCTTCAGGATTTAAACCAGATCATGCAGACCCCAAACGGTGTGATGTACATGCCACCAGAGGTAATGTGCATTGCTCTTCTTGAACAAATTACATCCTGAAGTCTAATGTCATCATATTCAATATATACAAATGATCTTATTTCTCAGAATCATCCTTTTCCGTGTCATTGGATCCTTTTATTGATTAGCTTATGCATAGCAGTCACCTCCTCTTCTTTCATACAGGTGCGCAGAGGAATATTACCGAGGCTGTTAGAGGAAATTCTATCTACAAGAATAATGGTGAAAAAAGCAATGAAAAAGTTGACTCCTTCAGAACAAGTTCTTCAGCGGGTATGGTTATCTTGATCAGAGTCCGTACTGAGTGGCCCAAGTTCTTGGTTCCGATATTTTTGCTGACTTGTTTTATTTATGAACATTTTCTGCAGTTTTTTGTACGAAAATTTGATGTTATTGGGTACTTTCTTTCAGATATTTAATGCAAGGCAGCTTGCTTTAAAGCTGATAGCAAATGTGACTTATGGATATACTGCTGCTGGCTTCAGTGGTCGAATGCCTTGTGCAGAGCTGGCAGATAGTATTGTCCAGTGTGGTCGTAGCACACTTGAGAAGGCTATTTTGTACGTCAATGCGAATGATAACTGGAACGCTAGAGTTGTATATGGCGATACTGATAGGTAATTTCCATATGTGCTCATCTGAATGAGGTGCAGTTAAGATTTAAAACCGAGCAAAAGTTCACTAGCATCTTTGGTGGCATAAGTAACAGTTTCTTTATTTTCTTCTTCCGGTGTGGCCTCATGAATTTTATTAACTTGTGTAGTATGTTTGTCCTCCTCAAAGGACGAACAGTAAAAGAAGCTTTTGTAGTCGGACAAGAGATTGCATCTGCAATTACTGAAATGAACCCACATCCAGTCACTCTAAAGATGGAGAAAGTCTATCACCCTTGTTTCCTTCTTACAAAGAAGCGGTATGTTGGGTACAGTTATGAAAGTCCTGATCAGACGGAGCCTACATTTGATGCAAAAGGTATTGAAACTGTTCGAAGAGACACTTGTGGAGCTGTTTCAAAAACTATGGAGCAGTCGTTGAAACTCTTTTTCGAGCAGAAAAACATCTCTAAGGTACAAATTTGGTTTCTTTCGCTGAAACTGCAGAGGCTTACATCTGTTTCTATTTTCATTTGGCAGGTTAAGTCGTACTTGTTTAGACAGTGGAAGCGGATACTATCTGGGAGAGTGTCTCTTCAAGATTTTGTCTTTGCAAAAGAAGTTCGGTTGGGAACTTATAGCACAAGAGACTCTTCATTACTTCCTCCAGCAGCTATTGTTGCAACCAAAGCAATGAGAACAGACCCTCGGACAGAGCCACGCTATGCTGAACGAGTGCCATATGTTGTAATCCATGGGGAGCCAGGAGCTCGACTTGTTGATATGGTGGTTGACCCACTGGTTCTTTTGGACATCGATTCCCCCTACCGATTGAATGACGTATACTACATCAACAAACAAATTATACCAGCTCTGCAAAGGATATTTGGACTTTTGGGTGCTGACTTAAACAAGTGGTTTCTGGAGATGCCCCGTCCCACCAGAAGCTCCCTTGGTCAACGCCCCTTAAACGCTAGAAACTCGCACAAAACTAGAATTGATTATTTTTATCTTTCAAAACATTGCTTGTTGTGTGGGGAAGTTGTTCAGGCTTCTGCTCACCTCTGCAACCGGTGCCTCAAAAACAAAAGTGCTGCTGCTACTACCATTGTTTGGAAGACTTCAAAATTGGAGAAAGAGATGCAACATCTAGCTACGGCAAGTACTCTTAAATCTATCATTTATATGTACTGTTTCAGATTGTGTTATGTCCATCACTTACTTTTCTATGATCTTATCTGCAGATATGTAGACACTGTGGTGGAGGAGACTGGGTGGTAGAATGCGGAGTGAAATGCAATTCCCTTGCTTGCTCAGTCTTTTACGAGAGAAGGAAAGTTCAGAAAGAGCTTCGTGGTCTCTCCTCCATTGCTACAGAGAATGAGCTTTACCCTAAATGCATGGCTGAGTGGTTCTGACCTTATTTTGCTAATGGTTGTTCAAAGACAATTTTCTTCAAGGACGTGTGTGAATAGGTTTGTGTATATAGTAGTAATAGTAGCCACACACTTGTACAGTACATATGCTCTCTGTCACCATTGTCTTTAAATGAGCATGTAGATTCCTTTGTTGTTGTGTTTGTCTTTCACTGTCATGCAAATCTACTGAACAAAAACAGACTATTATGTGTGTTTGTAATTGGAAGTAGTTGTGTTTTTCAAATTACTGGTCCATATCATTAGATTTCAAAAATATATTCTTAAATTGATTTTTGAATTTGACAAAAAAAAAAATTGATTTTTGAATAACAATAATTTTATCATTCTTAAATATATTCTTAAACTAATTAACGACTCACTATCTGAGAGTTGGGAGGTTTGTTCATCATGGCGAGAATCGCGCATGCTCTTGTAATAGTCGTGTTGCACTTCTTTCAGACAAGGCAATAGATATATGCTTGTTAATTTGTTGGAGTCTCGACTAGTCATCAATCTGCAAAAATGTTGTGGCTTGGCTTTTTTTTGGAAGAGGATTCTTGAGTTATAATACAAGAACTTAGTACAGTTGTAAATCTTGAACTGAATGTCACATGATATTGACATATAATATATATTGCTACTACTTTTAATTAGTTAATTAAATACATCAATAAACTTTAAATAGTTACACGTTTCTGAATATCATACCATGGGAAAGGAGGCGATTTTTCTTTAATCCACTTAAGGAAAGTGCGACACCTAGGGCGATCTTCGTTTCGAGGCTACCTCTAGGGCTTCTAGGGCGACCACCGTGGGACAAGATGTCCTCTCCGGCCTCTTCTGGTCCTCCGACACCACCTGTCTCTCTTGTCTCTCCTGTTTCTCCTAATGGGGCCGAAAGCTCAGCGAAGCAGTTAGCCCCTGGCCCAAGCAATCCACCTCTTTGGTCCGCTGTTGTAAATGAAACTGCAATCACATCTTCTATACCACCAACCCTGTTCACAGTCACAGACGGAACGATTCACCTCTCCATCCCGGAAGCTATCGTCCGAAATGCCCAACCTTTGTGGTCGGATTATCTAGTGGGGTTCTTCGTTGGAGAAGCACCACACATCGGAAAGGTCCACGCCACAGTCAATCGGATCTGGAACACTCCAGATAGGACACTCAAGATCGACGCTCAGTTTATCAACTCTGACACGGTGCTTTTCCATGTTGGCTCAAAGGAAATGCGATCGCGAATAACCAGGAGAAAATACTGGCACATTTCAGACGTGCTTCTCATAGTGCAGGACTGGTGTCCAACACGAGTGAATCAAAAACCGGACTTGTCTTCTATGCCTCTTTGGGTTGATTTCCATAACGTCCCTGATGACCTTTACACTGATATTGTTCTTCTTTATCTTGCAGGTGCAGTGGGAGAAGCAAAGAAGCTCCACCCAAACACACTTTGTTGCACACGTCTGGATGTGGCCCGGGTGATGGTCCTGGTCAACCTAGATGAACCACTGCTTAACTCGATCAAACCAGAGGGTGATAGGGCCGAAATCCAAGTAACATATCCCTGGCTCCCAGCTAAGTGCACAGCCTGCTCCCAATGGGGACACCAAACAAAGGACTGCAAGCAGAGCAATAAAAATGCTCCAAGAAACACAAAGGAACAAACGGAAACAGTTGCTCTCAACACGGCCGACCTTCAGACGGTAACGTTCACAACGACTAGCGGAAGCACACCCTTAGACTCTCCACGGGCTGCCACCATGCCTCAACCAGAAGCAACAATTCAAACAACCCCTACCGTTCAAACTATTATACAACTCATACCAGCTATCCAGGCACGTCAAAGCAGCAGCACAACCATTTCTCCAACTCTACCAGCCACAGAACAGAGCACACCTGCCACCCAGATCCCAGCTCCGACAAAAGATAAATCCTCTGTTCGACAAAGCCCTGAACGGCGTGAGGAGCAATGGCAGGAGGTTCCCAAAAGCCGCTCTCCACACCACAATAAGAACATAATCACCGAGCAACCCAGTGGGATATCCCAATCCCGGTTCCAAGCTCTCGCAGCGCACGGTGAAGACGAGAACAGCAACGTTGACGAAAAGGAAGAGGGACAACTCTCCGATGAAAAGCCGGTGACACCGGCCAACCAGAAAAAACCCGAGACCACAATCGTCTACGCAAGTCGCACCAAAGGCAGAAAAGGCAAAAACAAGCAAATTGTAACCTACAACCAGCAGCAACCGCCCAGAGGGGACCTCAAGAAAACAGAGAAGCAAGAGAAGTTGGAGAAACGTGAGAGGCAAGAAAGAACACGGCTCCAATCTTCCAAGCTGGACCAAACAGACAGAACAACACATGAAAAACTCGAGAAGACCGACATGTCCGCCCGAACAGTTCACCCCCGCAAAACAACTAAGGCCTCCCAACGGGGGCTATAATGATCTATGGCTTTTGTGATTGCGTGGAACACTCGTGGTTTCAATAAAAAGCGCAAACATGTTATAGTAAAAGACTGGCTTCAACAGACTTCCCCTATCTTCTGTTGTTTGATTGAGACTCGTGTACCTCAGACAAGAATGCCCTCCATCACTCGGTTCATTGCTCGTACCTGGCACTCGGACCATAACTATGACCATCATGCTCTAGGACGGATCTGGATAATCTGGAAACCAGAGCTTGATGTCATCATTCTCTTGAAAACCTCGCAGCTGATCGTTGCGAAAGTCACTACGCCCTCGCACCAGACTTTCATTGTTTCTTGTGTCTACGCCTCAAACTACCACGCGGATCGTCAGGCTCCCTGGGCTGATCTGCGGAACATCGCAACCAACCACACCAACACCCCTACCATCTTCATTGGAGACTACAACGAGCTACTTTCAGGATCCGATCACTCGCACGGTTTTGTGCCTATCGCTCGTCAGAGAGGCACCGCAGCGTTCCAAAACTGCATCAGGGACTGTGACATTGAGGATCTTCCCTCCACGGGTCGCCATTTTACCTAGACCAACAACAACCCAGTCAGACCTATAGCGGAGAAGATTGATCGCTCTATGACAAATCAATCATGGTTGCAGCACTTTCCCAACTCCTACTCAAACTACGAAGCCACGGGAGCCTCTGATCACACCCGTCTAAATGTTTTCCTCAGCACCAACCAGCAGACAACCACAAACTCCAGGAGGCCTTTCAAATACTTCACCTTTTGGGCAGAGGACGCAAACTTCCTCCCCCCCATCCAACATTCCTGGGCCGCAACTCCTCCTCTTTACATATCTCGTTCAGCCCTTCATCTCTTTCAACAGAAGTTAAAGGCTCTAAAACCTCATCTTCGTGCTTTGAACAGGTTGGCTTTTGGCGAAATTACGAAGCAGGCGATGAATTCTAGGAGGCTCGTAGCTGATCTTCAAGACCAAGCGCTCGAGGACCCTTCACCAGCAAACTTCGAGGCTCTCCATGTCGCCACGGCATCCTATGACCATCATGCAAGCATTGAGGAGCAACTCTACTGCCAAAAATCGAGAATCACTTGGCTAAAGTCTGGGGACAAGAACACGGCCTACTTCCATCGGGTATCAAGCACACAAATGACGAGAAATATGATCAGAAGCCTCAACTCAGCGGATGGTTCAGTCACCCACGACCCTTCTCAGATCAAAGACATGGCCGAGACCCATTTTCGTACCTTCCTTCAGCACATGCCGGACTACCTGACTCTTGTCTCGGTCCCGGAGCTTGCCGATGTTCTTAACTATAACTGCCCAGACGCTGCAGCGGCTCAGTCAGTCGCTCTGATAACTCCAGCTGAAATTATTCAGGTTCTTTTTTCAATGCCCAAAAATAAAGCACCTGACCCTGACGGTTTTCCCCTTGAGTTTTATATTGCAGCCTGGCCTATCATAGGGACGGACCTCATCATTGCAATCCAGTATTTCTTCATCTATAGTCTCCTCCCGTGAGGAGTAAACTCAACCCTCCTAGCGCTCATTCCCAAGGGAGACACGCAATCAATGATGCGCGACTACAGACCTATCTCATGCATTAACACCACGTACAAACTCATCTCCAAGCTGCTGGCGAATAGGCTCAAGCGCTCCCTCCCAGAACTCATAGAGCCAAATCAAAGCGCTTTCATCAAAGACCGCCTCCTCTTGGAAAACATCCTCCTGGCAACCGAACTAGTAAAAGACTACTGATGTGTCTGGTTTTTAGGGGTTTTTAGTCTCATATTCTTATGAGATTTTAATCTCCTTTTGAGTTATTAATGTGTTTTTGGAGTGTTTTCATCTCATTTCGGGAATTCACAGGTCTGAAGAAGGTATCTGGTGATAAGAGCCATTTTGGGATATTTGGAGTCGCAGAATTTTGCAGAAGCCTCAGAAGTTTGCTACTGTATGGAAGGCTTCCCGTACTGTATTGAGGTGAAATTTGGACACGAGATAGACACGTTAGTTAACTTTCTAATGGCGTTGGTTTGAAGTCGTTCTGAGC
>OVAU01001150.1:0-13933 GCA_900406315.1 Biscutella laevigata subsp. laevigata
ATACATATATATACACTTTTATTATATATAGTTTATAACACTCCTAAAATTTTCACAACTTTTTTCCTTACTTTTTTATTTTGATACTGTAGTTTTTTTTCTATAGAATCTGACTTTGATAGAAGGAACTCATTGGTTTGTTATAATATTAGTATTTTTCATCAAAATTATAATTCGAAAACTCTTACAAATTCGAAGTTATAAAATAAAGTATACACTCTAGAATTAATATATATGTGCAATCTCATTAGGGGTTATACAAAAAAGGCGAAAATTGGACCGATGGAACCAAGAAATCAGGAACAGAACACAAATTCCGAACGGTTCGGTTGAATTCCGAACGGTTTAATATCAGCCTCCATCTGTGATCGCTCTTTCCCATTCTTCCAGTGCGACCTCTGCTTTTAGTTTCTCAGGAACACAATCTGCGTTCAAGATTTTACATGTTAAATTGAATTACAGTCAAGTACTTTAAAGAACAGATAATAAATACCCGCAAGAAACTCGTATCTTCTCTCCTCGTTACTCACTACTGATGCTGCCAAAAGATTTCAAATTATCATCTAACTCGTGTTAGTAATTGATTGTTTTAAAATCAAAATCACCAGTTCATCAGCATGAGAATTCCACATGTCATCTCACTTGTTCAGACTTCTAGATATAGGCGATTAGGAACTGAGATTAGAGCTTACAGAGATGTTTATAGTGGATGAATTTCTTTTTGTCCTGGATAGAACTTTCATAAGCTTCTTCAGAAAACCTCTCAATAAACATTTCCTTCGATTACAAACAACCAAAGACAAATTAGTGGGACTGCAATCTCCATGAACATCAATTTTGAATACATCAACAGCAAATAAAAGCTGAGGTTCAATACAACAAACAAGATAACTTATGCTCTTAAGTGTCATATCTTCCCCTAAACTCTGTTTCTATCATTGAGAATAAGATAAAACATTCTTCTCAGGAATCTCTGAACTTCTGATCTACTAAATACATATCAGACATCCAACAAACAGTGAAATCAGAAGCACCCTTTTCGAATACGCTTTTAAAACATGAATATAGACCATGCTATGCAAAAATTAGTCTTCAGATTATGACGTTTCCATGTGTTTGGGATCTGTGAGTCTAAATCTACAGATGCTAAGAGCTACACCTGTGAATACCAAGCAGTAAATATGGTTTCATCTGAATTCTCCCAAGGTAAAAGCACTTAAACACACTTGGATGAAGCATAATGATCATCACCATAACAATTTGCGAGACTGTAAATCCCTAATTCACGCTGATTAGAAATTGATACTCCCAAATTCATAAAAACTTGTGTGAAATCAAGTTGTTCAAACTGAACATCTCCTGAACTATTAGATATCGTCGAGATACAACCAATATCATACCGTGGCTTTGTTGACAAGAAATACGGCATCCTGCATGATCTGAGGAGCAGAATCATCGCTTCTCATGATCCGCCTAATCCGGTTCATCGGAAACCTAAACATCTTCGCATCTTCCACGCTTCCTCCTACATCATCGCCGTCGTCTTCTTGCCCATTTTTCTTCCTCCTATTCACAGGAATCCCACTGGCCTTTCCGTTTCGGCCCTTGCTCACGACGCCATTACTTTTCTTCGGTTCGTCGCCTCTTGCTTCTTCTACAGAGTCGGTACTCGAAGATTCCGAGATCTCGTAAATCTCCGGGTCCTTCTTCATAATTCCCCCGAATTTCACTGTATACATTGTTTTGGAACCGGAACTCCGTCCATTCCAATCACCAGCTTTACTGACGCCATCGCTCTTCTTCTTCTCCTTGGGTTTCTTGGACGACACCATTCTTCAGAAGTACAAGTTTCACCGTACTTCTGCCTGAATAAAACGACCCAAAGGAAATCGATGGAGTCTTACATGGGCATATATATTTGAGCCTAATGGGCCCGTTTCATCAATTTAAATACAACAGGCCCATAGGAATCGACAATAGAGCGATTTTCTTAGTTTAAAAACATTATCTTTGTTTTGGGATTAGATAAGGAAGGATAAGCCGTCGTAGACGTATGAGACAGAAGAGGTGTCCACAAACTGCAACCACCACGTCACATCTGATCAACGACACGTGTAACACTACCACCTCTCTCGTGTCGTAGTTCGTGTCTTAAATTCTCCCATTCCTTTTCTTAAATAAAGAAGACGAGTTTAGCTTCTCCATACATTCTTATCAACTATTTCGACGCAACCAAAGCTGTTCAAGAAAACGTTTGTCGTATTGTTAATTATCAATGGCTATCGTAGAAGAACCAATCCTTTCGAGATTAGATCGTATTGATTTCATGGTGAGGAAGTTAGAGGAGATGAAAGGAAGCTCACCGAGAAGCTCGAGTCCATCCACTCCATCTAGTGGGACTCAGCCATCTTCTCTAGACTTGTCGTCACCGAGAAGTGCAGGGAAGTTACAGTGCCGTTCGATGAAACAAGTGATGGAGGAGACGGAGCGTAAAGGAACTTTGCTAGAGAGACTTAACAATGTAGAAGAACAAGTTCTTAAGCTCTGTTTACAGTTTGAGGAAGAAGTGGAAGAAGAAAAGAAGAGAGAAGAGAATACAGGTGAGAAGAAGAAGACGACGAATAAGAAGAAGGGATTGAGGAAGCTTGTTGATAAAGTTGTTGGATCTTCTTCTCCGAAGTCTCCGAAGAATGTTCATTCCAAAAGCTGGCGTTGTTGAGCCATTTTTTTTTACTCTTGTGTTTATAAAAGCTTGTCTCATTTTTTCTTCGACTAAGAGCTTTTGAGAATCATTTACCAAAAAAAAAAAAGCTTTTGAGAAATAAAAAAGTCGTCCATAAANTTTACTCTTGTGTTTATAAAAGCTTGTCTCTTTTTTTCTTCGACTAAGAGCTTTTGAGAATCATTTACCAAAAAAAAAAAGCTTTTGAGAAATAAAAAAGTCGTCCATAAATTGTTGGATATTACAAAGCTTTGTAATATTGAAGATGTTTATCACAAGTTATTTGCCTTCATTTTCGGTTGAAGCATCCACACGGCGAAGAAAAATATCACAAGTCTAAAAGACGCACAACAGATGACTAATTGTGAATTAACGATATTTAAATAATAGTAAGTATGATTAACGAAAAGATTATATTATAATACTGTACGCTTAAATTTCTCCATTTTTTACTTTTCCCCTTTCTATCAGTTTCATCCTCGGATTTTTCAAAATTTCGGAAAAAGCTCCGATCTCCCCATCTCTTAGCTCCTTTCATCTCATGATCTCAATCTCTCTGTTTTGACTGATCGATTGAGGTATTCGAGCTCTTACGACGAAGCGGTTACCTAGATTTACTGCTAGATTCTAGTTTTTTACGGATCTAGCCTAATTGTCCTCCATCTCCAGCTACGGTGAAGCTCTCCAGTTCCGATTCTCCATCGCCGCCATGTTCTGGAAGCTCGCGTCTCTCTCTGCGTCATCTCCTGTGAGTTGAAGAGATGATTTCTCTTTCTTTTATTTGCTTGTGTCCACCTCGTCCATAGAAACTCAAATGCTTTTGAAGTAGATTAGACGTTAGTGGATGGTTTATGGACTGGACAATTACTGGAGTTTCTATCCGTCTTTTCGCTAATTTCTGCTCGAATTTTGGATATTCTTGATTTCAATTTTATACCTCTTATTGATCTGACGCGTCCTGCTCTATTGTCGTCCTCGTTTCTTCTGAAATTCTGTTGTTTATGTTTTTTTATGTGTGTGTGTTCCATTTTCTGCTGTATTTTGTTTCGAGGTTTGATTTCCCATACGTCCTAATGAAATCAGACTAGACGTAGTTATCAAACGTAGCATAAGACTTGTTGGAATTCCGGTTTTTCTTATCAGAGAAGATATTAGGATTTAATGTAGTGACCCTTCACCCAGATGCATCATCTGCGACTTTTCTCTTGTTCCTTCCCTGCACCCATGTCCCTGGTTGCCCGTGTTCTTGTTCTCTACAATACTTCCGAAATCACTTGCCGCCAGTTCAGCGAATTTGGAATTGTTCACGTATTGATGTTCATTTTATTATGTTACGAACATAGGTGGAGTCGATATTAGACAAAGAAAATTTCACGCTGGAAGAGCTTCTTGATGAGGAAGAAATTATTCAAGAATGCAAGGCTTTGAATAGCCGGCTTATAAATTTGTAAGCTTTTAATCATTTATGATTTGCTTACTTTCCTCATAATCTGTTTCACAGCCAGATATACTATATGCTGGTGTGGAAACCAATGTCATCTATAGGAATTCCATACCTCCTTCATGTTTTTTAGGAGAACTTTGTTGATCGGGCATTATTGTTTGCAGTCTAAGGGATAGAGCTCAAGTGGAACAACTATTGCGGTACATTGTCGAAGAAGCTCCACATGATGCTGATAGTAAACGTGCTTTCAAGTAAAATGCTTCTTCGATTCTAACTGGAGTTACCTTGTCTCACCATTATTTCCTTTTCTCTATTATCCGCTTTTATTTTGAATGGTTTGGCTATGCTTTCCTTCTAGCTAACAATAGATTCTTCGTCTTTAGGTTTCCGTTCATCTCCTGTGAAATATTTTCATGTGAAATTGATGTTATTCTGAAAACTCTTGTAGACGATGAAGAGGTATTATTTTTCATTCACTATGTTACCTTGTCCTCAAAAAACAGTTCATCCTCTTAATTTATGAAAGATGTTTACCCTATATTTCTTTTGTTGGCTTCATTTTATCTTGCAGCTGATGGACTTGCTTTTTTCCTTTCTAAAACCAAATCGTTCTCATAGTGCATTGCTGGCAGGCTATTTCAGTAAGGTACTCTCTTTTACAAACATAAGTCTCCGTATTAGCCAACTTCTGGTTGTTTTTTTGTTTATACCTTTATACTATAAGTTATCAATCATTTGAAGGCTCCGAGAAACGCTCCTTACTTGTCTCTGTTTGGTATAGGTTTTCATCTGCCTCATGAGCAGAAAGACGACAGCGCTTATGAATTATGTAAAAGTAAGTAAAACGGATGTTAATCTTCTTCTGTTGTTGCATGAGCTTTACAATTATAATTTTTTACTCATACAAATATAGAGTTTTCTATCAAATCTGGGGCATCAAAATGTTTATAATTTGTTTGGTGTTGAGCCCTTGAGGTACCTACATTGGCTACAGTTCTCAAAGTAACTTTTGATGATCACAGGGGCATCAAAATGTTTTGTGCCAGTTGGTTGATTTGATGGGAATAACATCTATCATGGAGGTAAGTTGTTTGTCTTTAGACGGAGTGCAACTTGGTGTGGCTTCAGATGTCATTTTTGCTATGATATTTATTCGACATTGTCTAGATTTTGGTTCGCTTTGTTGGGGCTGATGATCAAGTCTATCCCAACTTTCTGGATGTGATGCAATGGTTGGCTGATAGCAACTTACTTGAAATGATCGTTGACAAACTTAAACCATCGGTAAGTGGTAAAGCTTTTCTATAGTAATTCAAAAAACAAGACTCGATGCTTTCTTTTGATGCTTGTAGGGGGTATAAATCTAGTATATCTGACGTGCATTTGTATTTTCTCTCTATCTTTTTAACTTGAATCAGAGTCCTCCGGAGGTTCAGGCAAATGCAGCAGAAACATTATGTGCAATTTCTCGGAATGCACCGTCAGCTTTGGCTACACAACTCTCTAGCCCTGGGTTTGTAATCTTTTCTTCTGCTATTGATTCCTATTACTTCGATAGATTGATAGAGAAGTGTTTCACATGGCTGCACAACTATTTCCCTGTTTTTGCAGCGTTGTTGCTAGGATATTTGGCCATGCTCTTGAAGACAAACATTCAAAATCGGATCTAGTTCATTCGCTTTCAGTATGCATCTCTTTGTTGGATCCGAGGAGATCTGCTGCTTCATCGTCTATGTTCAATTCTTTTAGAGGTCAAAATATGTTCGAGTCCCCTGTCTCTGTGTCTCAAGACACTATTACTGCCATGCTGCCCAAACTCGGTAAGTTGGATTTCAAGATCTTCACATGACAATCAAGATAATAAATTTCTGCCTTTTGTTTTGTGTTAAATGCACATAATTTGATTGTGTAATGTATACATGGACCAAATTCAAGCCTTTTCTTATGTGAGATTTCTTTGAATTTGCGAAGGCTTCTAGCTTTCTAGTGTATTTAACACCTATCTACACGTCTTGTTTGACCTTCCTTGCTCTACGTTGCGTCTGTTCTATTGGTTTATATTGATAAAAAGGAAACTGGTTTATGCATTAGTTCCAGAAATTTTGGAATGCTTTCTAGCACTTGGATGTTTAGGGTACTATATCGGACCACTTTTCCAAATTTTTATTTATCCAGTGATCACTCTTTTTTTCCCTGCAGACGACTTGCTTATGCTTCTTACTGTAGTATCTGACAGCACGGTATTACCTACAACATATGGTGAACTCAGGCCTCCTCTCGGAAAGCATCGTCTAAAGGTCAGATCCAAAGTTTGAGCATTTCAGGGAAGAAAATATAGGTTTTAGGACCCCAACAGTGATAATTTTATCTGGACGTCTACAAACTTAATTGGACTCTGTTATCTTTTGTTTCAGATTGTGGAGTTCATTGCAGTTTTGTTAAAAACTGGAAGTGAAGCTGCGCAGAAGGAATTAGTTATTTCAGGAACAATCCAAAGGACCCTTGATCTGTTTTTCGAGTAGGTTTTGCTAAACTTCATATTTTTGTATGTCAGTGTAGCTATTCTACCATATCTTATGTTGTCGAATACTGCCAACATGCGAAGGTACCCATACAATAACGCTCTGCATCACCATGTGGAGAGTATAATACTTTCGTGTTTGGAGAGCAAGAACGATTTAATGGTGAACCATATTCTTCGAGAATGCAATCTGATTGGCAAATTCGTCTCTTCAGACAGGGACTCAGTTCTCTCAGTTGATAGCCAGGTATTTCCTATAATCACAAATGTTTTAGCTGGTCATCTGTAAATGACAGTGTCATCTTAAGGCAGCTCCATGTAAGAGCCGTTGACTCATTGCTCCAGTGTTCAGTAGCTAAACAAATATTCTCTGCCAATTCTTTTTCTTTTGTGTGAGGTAGCCTACCGTAGCCGCTCCTGGGAAAAAACCCCCTCGGGTGGGATATGTTGGGCATATCACAAGAATATCAAATAAAATTGGTCAGTTGAGCAACAGCAATGGCCAGATAAAGGCATACCTTCAGGTTGGTATTACAATCATACAGTTTCCTGCTGTGTATCTTTTTTCTGCCGTTTTTTGTCACTTTGCACGCAGGAAAATATAAAGCTTGTGATGAATGGTCCTCTCACTCTCATAGCACTTGTCATGTTTGCTGACTGGATTTTTTCACTCTCATATCTTCAGGAAAACAGTGAATGGAATGAGTGGCAAGGCAGTGTTCTGCAGGAGCGCAACACTGTTGAGAATGTCAACAGATGGGGATGCGGGTACGTCAATTAATCTCTGCTCACTAATCAGTTAGTAACCATCAAACTGATCGGTCACTGCTACATCACGCTGGTTATGAATGTAAAAGTTCATGTGTGATCCTTGTCCATTTTGGATACGATCCCCTAAGATTGTTATTGATGACTAATGGTAGGGCACATCGGCTTGTGGGTTTTCTTATAGTTCTTTTCACTTTTGCTGGAATAACCATTGACCAATAAAAAAAATTTCTCTTAAATTAGTAAGAGCTGAAAACTTGCAGCTTTAGCTCTGTTGTACATGTCAAATGTTATTACTTCTCATGATGAGGCTACACAGTGGATGCATTATGAACCTGGTCGTGTGTTTTGGATTTTATTTTTACTATCGATTATAAAATAATCCTAAACGCACTGTTGCATGTAGGCGCCCAACTACAGTACAAGATAGGACAAGAGATAGCGATGAGGAAGACAGGGATTACGATGTTGCAGCTCTGGCCAATAATTTGAGCCAAGCATTTCGATACAAAATGTATGGAAATGATGAAAACGAAGAGGTATATTCTCATCATAGTTCGTTTCTTTTCTCCCTCGTATATGAACCATTTAATGGGTATTGAATATATATCTTCTTTTTATCTTCTCTGGTCAGGACCACAATGCTCTCGATAGAGACGATGATGTAAGTCTTCCTTTTTTTCACAAGCATTGAGGAAACTATCTATCACACTGTGATGCATATTGGGATGTACTCCATTTAAAATTGGAATGTGTTTATATACAGGATGTTTACTTCGACGATGAATCCGCTGAAGTAGTAATTTCATCCTTAAGACTCGGTGATGACCAAGGAAGGTGAGTTTTTCTACTGAATACTGATACTCGTGTCCTCAAATCCCTACGTCGACCCCAGTTAGTGCATTTTGCTGATAGAATTATGACAATCGTAAAACGGTGACTTAATTATTTCTCATTATTTTGCCACAGCTTGTTTACAAATTCGAATTGGTTCACATTCCAAGACGATAGATTCGGCAGCACACCCTCGGACACAGTAGGTTCCAAGACAATAGAAGACGTGGAATTGAACAAAACCTTTAACACCAACACTAGCAGTAGTGATGACGACGAGGTTGTGGTTGGAGAAGAAGACGATGATCTTACCGGAAATCCAAAAGACAAGGCAGTAGCTGAAACCAACTTCCAAATGGATAGTCCAATGGGTTTCTTTGACTTCAACACGTCAGAGAAAACCACCGAAGAAGCTTTTGCCGAACAGCCCCCCGAGTGGGTCGGTTGGGACGAACCATCATCAGATATACAAGCGAGTGGCACGGGTCTGAACCCATTCATAGATGATGATGAAGACAGCAAGACAATGATGAACCTCGACATACCCATGTTTGAGGAAAAACCCGAACTGGTGATTCCAAACGGATCGTCCCCCACAGAAAGATCGTTGTTCGAGAAGGATGTGGAGTTTGTGGGAGTGGAAGCAGAAGGGACAGAGAAAGCAATGGATCAAGCTATGAAAGAAGGGATAGTTGGGGAAGCTGGAGCTATGAAGAGGGACATTGGGGACCAAAAGGCGGATGAATACAGTTCGGGAGGAGTAAAAGAGTTCAACGATAACAATTACTGGAAAGTGGATCAAGAAGTTGGAGTTTTGGAGTCGAAATAAATAGCCTCAGAAGTCTGAAATCTTGTACAGTGTGATTTGTATGAGAGCAATGAAAGAAAAACTTGTTTCAGTCGATATTTGGTGTATGTGAAAAGAAATCTTTGTTTTTTTCCCCCTCTTCTCTTTTACCATTAAGTTGCAGTTGTTGTCTGTATTTAACTTTTCCTTTGGTTACCATGAATGGTTGTTTTGGAGCTATGAATCGTCTCTATGTTAACAATTTGTATATTGTTGGATTGAAATTTCAATGGTAACTCAACGATCATACCGACACAAATCAAATCGTTAAAGTTACTGATGTTAAACTAAGTTCTAGCTTGATTAACCAAACTTAGCATGTGCAAAAACGCAAATAAGAAAAAGGATTTAAGGCGTTGAAGAATAAAAGAANGTATGTGAAAAGAAATCTTTGTTTTCTCTCTCTTTTATCACAAAGTTTCAGTTGTTGTCTGTATTTAACTTTTACTTTGGTTACCACGAATGGTTGTTTTGGAGCTATGAATCGTCTCTATGTTTTTTTCCAATTACTAATATTGTCAAACGGATACTAAGAACACTTGGCTAATGCAAAAAAAAGCAAATAAGAAAAAGGATTTAAGGCGTTGAAGAATAAAAGAATAGGGTTATTCAAAAGAGCTAAAAGGAAGAAGAAACAAAAGAGGCAAACATATTCTTCTGCAAGCATATTGTTCGCAAAATGGGAGAAAGAGAGAGAGAGAGAGCATAAAAGTACATAATAATCAAACAATACTATATGTAATAGTCCTAACTTAAAACTAAACACCTAAACTCATCTCTTCATCATATATTTAAAGAACAGTCACTAATCCCTACTTTTATACCATCTTCTTCCTCCACTGACCTCCCATTTCTCTGGACCTTCTCAAAACTGCCCTGACCTGTGTCCTGTCTTTACGCTCCGGATATCACCGCGTGACTCATGTCGGGTTCGAACTGATTGTCGTCCTTCCTTCTCATCTCTATGATCTTCCTGTGTGAGTTTGAATGCATGGATGGGATGAAGGTTGGGCTTGAGGCTGGTCTATATTCTGGAACTAGACGTCCAGATCTGAACCTGACACCACAAGCGTTGCAGAGTGTCTTTGGTCCATTGGGCCCTTCCCTCCACTGTGGGGTCTTGGTTGTCTCACAATGAGTGCATTTTCGAACAATCACGTCCGAGTTACTAGCCTCTAAGCTGGTTGGCAGAACCTTGCGTTTCTTCTTCGCAGGTTGCTCAGAAAAGTAGTTACTCTCGGATTTTGATTCGCTTGGAGCTGACTTCTCAAGCTTCCTGGATTCAAAAGGGAAAAGGTATCTAAGTCGCAGCATTGTGGGGCGTTTGCGCTTGCTTCTAATGCCTTTCACAGGGATAGTCAATCTCTGAGATATCGAATTCTGGGGAGAGAAAGAACCGTCGATGCTCTCCAGAACTGACATTGGACTTGAAGACTGAAACAGCTTTGAGACTTTGATAGCAGGAGGCGATGAAGATTGGTTGGGACTGGCTGCAGAAGAACTGGACTGTTTCTGCAATCACGAAACCAAAGCAGCAGATGGATTGAAATTCAATTCACCAAAAAAAGCTTTACCCCTTACCGTGAAGGATTCTAACAAGTAATATCTGCATAGCTGAATGTCTTACCAAAATAGGAGGAATGATGTTCTGAATCCCTGCACGGCCGCCCTTGTTGATTCCAGAAGAGATGAACTCAGAAGGCGAACTGGAGAAAATATCCATTGGAGGAGGCTCAAGGTCCTGAAACCTAGCTTCCCAGTCTCCCTCAGCATTGGGGGCATCCATGTCTTCGAGTGGAAAATCCAATTGCTTCATGAGATCATCAAAGAAATCACCCGTGACACCTTTGAAATCCTCCTCAGGTAACCAATTCATCTATGTCAAGTAAACAGATTATTCATAACCAATTCATCCATGTTTTCCTACTAATACGAAATTCCAAAAACATACAATGGCCACATTTCAAATTTCTATTATCAGTGAGGTTAAACCTAAACCACACAGAGAAAATTGTTCGTCACACACACACCGAAGAAATTTCTTCCTACATTATCTGAAGCATCGAAACACAGCAAAATGACGAAAACACAGCATAATGACGAAAACAAAGGAAATGCAACGCAAAACACAAAGAAGACAGAGAGAGAGAGACGTACGAACCTTTGAATGTAATCGACTGACTGAAAACAGAGAGATACAGAGAGTTGTAGAATTACGAATTTGGGAATTTAGGGATTTTTAGGTTCGAATATGGGAGAGAGAGAGGGAAGGAAGAAGAAAGGTAGATGGAGTTTTTCAATGTCTCGTCGGTTTCTTCATCTTTTTTTATTTTATTTAATTATTGAGATTATTAAAAAAAAAGAATATTAAATACGAAAATATGGAAACTGCTTTTCAATCTCAAACATTTCTTAACCTTAAAGAAAAATTCGTAATCAATTTTTTGTGACAAGACTAAGAAAGAAATATATATGTATCAACGCGTCTTTACTTATAACATTTAGTAACTCAATTAACAACATAATCAATTAATACATTTAACCGAAAATTTTAATTACCTTCATAAAAATTTAAGTTAAAAAATTACCAAATATTAACATAGTAATGTGAATAGTATGTTGACATAAAAAAGATGATAACAGTCAAATAATTAGAAGAAAAAAACAAAGAATAGCAAAGCACATGCAAAAAATCAAGTGACTACAAAAACTTGAGGAAGGATGGTTCGTATCGTAGATCCAATCTAACAAAATAAAAATGATTAATAAATTAATAATGATGTTTTATGTTAATTTTATAGAGATGAAATAATTAATGGTATAAAAACTATATAATAAAAGTTTTAGTCAAAGTGAAATGGAGAGATCACCGACGATTACGAGACGAGAACCGAAATATAATAATTAAGAGAGTGAGTTAGAGAGTCTCATGGGAAAGTGGGTCCCTTGCCTAACTCTTTGCTTCCATCTTCGCACATGTTGTGTTCTTTACTATCAATTATTATTATCATTTTTTTTTTCTTATTCATCTTCGTATTTTTGAAACTTTCGAATTTCGAACCCTGAAAATAATAATTGTACAACTATGTCCTCTATAAGAAAACAAATATCATGTGAGGGGATTATTATTGCTGTATTTGTACAGATTGTACTCATTATTTATAAATCTGTACGCATATAATAAGTTAATATATATTTTTATATTTAATAATATGTATTAAATAATTTTATGAGGTGCATTTAAAAAGAAAGAAGATGGGTTTAATTCTGATTTTTCACTTTTTCACCTGTAAGGCAATACCCAAAACTTTTTCTTTTCCACGAAAAGTCAAAAAGATAAAATAATATTACAATTGGACACTAAGTTCCTCCAAATTACTGATTTGGCCCAAATTAGATGAGAAGGATCAAATTTTGACCTTGGATGTTCTTCTTCTAGCGTTTACAAATAGAAAGAAGAAGAAGAGCAATAAGAGTATCAATGCTACTGGTACGAACTTCCATAGCTTCTCATCATTCATTTCTCCAAAAACGTTACTTAAGCTATTCTGCAGATTAACAGTTCCCTCCTTAGACTGCACACAGACACATTGTGAATCAGAAAACATAGAGAAACTTTCTTTGTATGTCTTTGGATTGAGAAGAAGGGACTTACAGATGAAACCAACTTCTTCGACATTAGTTCATGTTCTTTAGCAAATATTTCTTTTGCATACTCGTATAGCTCCACATCGAGGTTGTTAAGCGATTTGATCTGCTCAATGACCTGGTTAGGAACTCTTGTACGTGCCTATAAGATGCATTGTCAAGAGATTTGATTATCCAGACCTTCTCTCACTAGTTTTGAATCAATGTGCAAAAATGACTCACCCCTCTGGTGAAATTTGCTGGTGAAATTCTCTTCAAGGAGTTGACACGTCTGGTACCTTGGGACTTGCGTAGATGAACAATGCAGCCTTCATAGACTTCCATAAGGGTTTTTACTGTCATCTGAAGTGTACCAATGGATATAAAATCTCACCAGTTCTCACTTATTAATTAATAGAAAAATCGAATGAAAGTCCACTTACATTTCCACTCTTAGCTTCTATCTTATTCGATGCAACTTCAGATGTACCATTCTGCATTATCACAAGCATTTTCATCAAGGAAATTACAATCGAAAGTAAAGAACAAATTATTACCTTCTGCTGTAGGACTTACCTGAATTTTACTCCTATCTGACCCCAATTCTGAAACAGCGGCACTTGCTTCTGAAGCATCAACAAAGTTATAGTTGAGAATTTGGTGAGTGTAAGTACAACACTTTGTTAACTGACTTTAGTTAAAGCAGAAGCAATAGAAAGGCTAGGATATATGTCAGGAAGGATTTGTCATATTATCAATCTACTTACTCTAAGTAACTAAAATTAACTCACAAATATACATACACAAAGGCACAAGATACAACTCTCAAACCAAAGTAGGAAAGAAAACTTTTAAAGATGATGTGACAACGAGAAATAAAGAACAAAGCTTCAAGATAGGCCCCAATAACAGAAAACAACAATCTCAGATAAATGTGAGTTGATATAAGTCGGGAAACAAAATGTTAAGCATGTAGTACAATCAAGGCTAAGCTCTTGAATGGAAACATTTATTGGAGCGTCAGCTATTAGTTTTTAAGTTTTACTCTTTAGAGATTTTTTAAATAGATCTTTTAGTTAGTGTATTTAAAATTGTAAATAAGAGAAATACCTTTCCTAACTAATAGTATCAAAATCTTAAAAACATAAGAATGAATGATATGATGATATT
>OVAU01001151.1:0-15931 GCA_900406315.1 Biscutella laevigata subsp. laevigata
AAATGGTATGAAATTTAACAGGATTACCAAAAAAAAAAAATTTAATTATAAAGATTCTTAAGAGTTGTAATTCCTCTTTGCCTTCGTCACTCTACAATTATTGATATATACATGTATGTTCATCAAAAACATCATTTTATTAATATTGTTTCATGGTTTATCCAATTATATATATAGGTAAAGAGATTGGAAATATTTACAATATACGACGAGGTATGAAGATTGGCTTTACAGGCAGTTTCTCTAGACCTGCTCCTCACGGAAACAGTCCACCTAAGAAAATTGGATCATAGTTATGACATATGAAGTGGATCTCATATCAATCTATTGTCTATATCTTTGAACTTCTGAACTGTGATTGTGATCTTTTGTAAAGTCGCATGTGTTTCACAATGTGTGAATATAGTAGATCTTGAATAAAATGAAGACGTCATGTTCTCATAAACCATGCATTGACTAACATAACACCAACTTTGTAATGAGAATATGACCTTTATATACCTAACAGTCTAAACTACTTTTATAAAATATACTTTTGGCAACAACAAACTTTGTATTAGATCTAATTTCTACACAAGAAAAACATGAGTTTCAAGTTCATTCTCATAGCTTCTCTTCTACTTTTATGTATTGTATCTTCTTCAACCTCGAGCATCGATCCATTTTACAAAAACAGGAGAATTAGTAAGTTTTTATAATTTGATTAATGCGTAAGTTTTGATTTATGCATAACATTCTCATTTGGATGCAGAAGAAAGTGGGAAGATTCAGATTCACAAGGTAAAGAAGATCACTGTAAGATTCAGTCGTTCACCTCCTGCAAAAGGATGGATTTGTTGCGATGATTAAACCAAGATTAGAGCTAGAATTAATAGAAAATTTATATTATTATTTTTTAGATTCATTGATTTATGGCTCATTTTACGGACGTTTTGATGATTCATTTTTGTAATCTCTGGACTAAAAGTGTATTTTTAAATTTTGGGACTAAAAGTGTAAGTTTGTAAGTTATGGGACTACACGTGTAATTTCGGAAACTTAATGGCAATGTTTTCATATTCTTCCGCCGTCGCCGTGACCTTCCTCCTCCTTCGTCAGTCTGACGATTTCTCTTTGAGTTGAAGAAAAGTGAAGATATCGAAGACTTCTCATAAAAAGCTTCACTAGAAGTCCGATCCTTACCGTGATTTTAGCCTTTTTGGGGTATTTTCATACTCTTCAGTGAGTTAACTTTCTCGTCTTCTTCTGTAACTTCGCAAGTCTATGTAGAAACGCATTATAGTTAATATCAGATTGTATTCAAAGTCATGATTAGGAATATAATCAGAGAATCAGCAATTTTCTGAATTCATTCCAGTTGTATGTTAGGCGAAAGTTTTGAATGATTTTGCTTTTAAACGTTTTCTCTAGAAAGATATAGATTCAGAGATCCGAAGCTTATCATCAATTGTTCAGACTAGGATCGCTAGAATTGAAATTTGCCAGTTACTGAATTTCTCTTGCTGGTTTCATTTGATCACTCCTCCATTTGTAGTGAAACTGTGTAAAGCTTGTTCATATCACATCTAAGCGTGTGTGTTTTTGTTTAGCATTTGCGAGAGATGCCATCAAGAATTGCTGAAATCCGGCTTACAAGCTCACATCGTGAAGTTTACGAACCATGTGACGATTCATTTGCTCTAGTTGATGCATTACTAGCTGATCGAACCAACTTGATTGAGCACAACCCCAAGATTTGTATGGAAATTGGATGTGGAAGCGGCTATGTCATAACTTCACTTATTCTTCTTCTCAAAGACGAACTTCCCGGCGTTCATTACATAGCCACCGACACAAATCCAATAGCTACAAGAGTGACAAATGAAACTCTAGAAGCACATGGAGTTGAAGCTGATGTTGTCTGTATGAACATAGCTTCTGGTTTAGAAAAGAGACTAGCTGGCTCAGTAGATGTGATTGTAGTGAATCCACCTTATGTGACAACACCTGAATATGAAGTTGGACTGGAAGGTATTGCCTCTGCTTGGGCTGGAGGGGAAAATGGTCGGACTGTTATTGATAAAATGTTGCCTGTGATTGATCTTTTGCTTTCGAAGAATGGTTGGCTCTACTTAGTGACGTTAACTTCGAATTTCCCATCTGAGATTTGTTTGATGATGAGAAAGAAAGGTTATGCTTCAAGAATCGTTGTTCAGAGATCAACAGAAGAGGAGAATCTCCTTATCCTTAAGTTCTGGAGAGACAAAGATGAGGAGAGCCTGGAGGACAACAAGGAGACATCATCATCATCATTTGTTTCTCAGTTTTCGAGATCTTTATCATCGTTCATGGAGAAACAATGGCGATGATCGCTTAATCTCGAAAACATTCTTTTTTTTTTGGGTTATGAAATTTCTGATGTTGTAAACGAATACGTGGCAGAATAAGAGTGGTCGTTCACGTAAAAGTTGCTGAGGATCGTTATTTGAGAACTTTAAATTGATTTTACCGAAATACCCTGAGTCTTACGAAGACGGTCAGGGGTAGCTTAGGCATGTATATATAGGTATAAAGACTCCATAAGGTACCCAATTCCAAAACGCAAACTCGGTGAGCCTCTCAACAGATCTAAAAACCAGAAACGAGAGAACGAATTCGCTCTCCCTTTATAAGCATCGATTTACAAATTTCGTTCCCTCTCAGATTCTCAAATCTTCGTATAAAAGCTACTTCTCTTGTAATCCTTCCCGGGAATCCCTTCTAACCGTATTGGGTAAACGAAACCCTAGATTGTTGTCTGAATCCCCAATTTTCTGAGGTCTGAGCTTCTTCCTTCTTTGTGTTTAATCTTTCTAACATAATTGCAATTTGTCATAATCTCTACCATGGGTGGATTGAACCGTCTCTAGTGTCTTTTATCTTGTCTCACTCTTGCTTAATTGATGTTTTGATTATTATTGGTTTTGTAATTTTAGGCAAATGGCTGATCAAGGTTTTGAAGGGAGTAATCCAGTGGACCTTAGCAAGCATCCTTCGGGGATCGTTCCAACTCTTCAGTGAGTTTTTTATAATGTCCTTCTCTGAAGAATAGTCTTTTATCCTTGTGGGTAAGTGATCTTGTTTGATGTTTTGTGTCAGAAACATTGTCTCAACAGTGAACTTGGACTGCAAGCTAGATCTGAAATCTATAGCCTTGCAGGCTAGGAATGCTGAATACAATCCCAAGGTTTGCAATCGTTGTGATATTCTGCTTTAGTTACCTGATGCCTGGTTCATAAAAATATATTGTGTTCCCTGTATTTTAAAGATCTTTTGTGCTTCATGTTTTCAGCGTTTTGCAGCCGTTATCATGAGAATCAGAGAGCCTAAGACCACAGCCTTGATTTTTGCCTCTGGAAAGATGGTATGTTAAATTGCTTGGCTGCGTTTTTCCTTAGTTCTGAAATTAAATTTCATGTCCAGTATTTCGAAAAAAAATCTCTTCTGAATTTGGTGTATAATCTGCATTTCAGGTTTGTACAGGAGCTAAGAGTGAGCACTTTTCAAAGATGGCTGCAAGAAAGGTAGTTTTGGTTTCTCTAACCTCCTTTGCTAATTTGCCATAAGCGCTTTGTGCTATTTGCTCTACATTATGTTATGATAATAGAGATCTTTTATTGTTTAGTATGCTCGGATTGTTCAAAAGCTTGGATTTCCTGCAAAGTTCAAGGTATTATCACAATGTGACATTATTTTTCCTTCTGTCTATACTAATTATATTAATATTAATTGTTACATCCTGCAGGATTTCAAGATTCAAAATATCGTAGGTTCTTGTGATGTCAAATTCCCTATAAGACTTGAAGGTCTTGCATTCACTCACGCAGCTTTCTCAAGTGTAATGAACACTTGTAAACTTCATTTTCCTTGTGTTGAACTTTAATAAGCGTACAGTGTAGTTAAGGACCCAATTTTGGAGATGAAACCCCTTTGCTGATGCGCTATACCTCTCTCATATTGTTGTTTCCAGTACGAACCAGAGCTGTTTCCCGGCCTCATTTATAGGATGAAACTACCTAAGATTGTGCTACTAATTTTTGTGTCTGGGAAGATAGTAATCACCGGAGCCAAGGTAAATTCCTCACTTTATCTTATGATTTTGTGATAACTGCTCCAAATATGCTTAGTATGTCTCTCTTTAGCTCTTCTACCATCTGATAAAGTTCTTAAGTCTCTCATTATCAGATGAGAGAGGAGACCTACGCTGCCTTTGAGAATATTTACCCCGTTCTCAACCAGTTCAGAAAGATCCAGCAGTAGTATGTAACACATCTTTCAACTCTCCTTCGACTTTAGTTCTGATATCTCTAGCATTAACTGTATTGTAATGTCTTATCTTCAAACAGGTTCATTGATTTGTTCCTGAAACTAGTTCCTTGGAGTTCCTAAGCTTGCTGAATTTTCCTTTGAAGAAAGCGTTTCACAGTAATAGATTCTCACTTTGTGTTTTGGTTTAAGATTAGAACATTGTAAATATAAATACACTGGAGATTTCAAAGACAATTCTTCGGATTCTTTTTGTTCCTACTTCCAAGATGTCTTCCACTTAAGTTATTGTAGTATTCTCAAACTTCCATATATGTCAGAAATACAAACTTAACTCAATTTACAGCAACAGCTTCTAAATTCTTGTTTATCATAGCGATATTCTGAACAACAATGTAGACTTTAACGATCACAGATTCAATTCAGAACGTGATAACTAATATACTGCCGATTACATGTCTGAACCACGAACTTGAATCACCAATCCGGAGAAAGAAATAGAGTTCATATTTTGGTTAGTAATTCACAGTTGACTTGATTGCATCCAATATCTGCATCAGAAGAAGCATTAGAAACAGACAAAGTAAGAGATGAGGTATAGGTAAGAGTACATGCCTTGTTCTTGGTCGGCATGTAGAAAGGATCGAACACTAGAGGGAAAGGAGTGTCCAGACCACAAGCCCTACTTACAGGTGCTTCTAACTGCAAAATTCAAAGACAGTTGCAAACAAAAATCAGAGTTGTTTTTAGATAAAATATGACTTGTTTTTGTTTTTTACCCTCAAGAAGCAACGTTCAATAATAGTTGCAGTGATCTCAGCCCCAAATCCTCCTGTAACAGGAGCTTCATCTGTAATAGAAGCAAGCAAACACAATATATTAACTGTGAATTAAGACAATGCTATTCACTCAGAGAAGCTTAACTTACACGAAGTCTTCCGGTCTTTCTCACTGAGGTCTCAACGATTTCCTTATCCCAAGGGATAAGAGTCTTTAGATCTATCAATTCACATGATATTCCTTCCTGCAAAAATGTTTCAATCATATAATTCATTCATAAAATCAAACACAAAACATAAAACTAACATTTTCAGCATGGAGGCAAGCTTGTTCCATGATACTAAGTTGTGCTCCCCATCCAACAACAGTTATGTCAGAACCTTCTCTAATAACCTGACCAAAACATCCGTTTGTTAAGTCTTCGAATATGGAATTCGTCGACACTGAAGATGGAACTGATATACATCTGCCTGTATATTGATGCTTTAGTGTGGAACTAACGCTCCTCAAAGTTCCACTCTAATTCTGGCAAAAATCACTAATGAAAATTGATGCTTTGGCTGAGACAAAAGAAGTATCACTATCAACGTTTGTCACGGAGTTCCCGAGATGAAGCGTTAGAGAAGCTATATATCTACGTCAGATCAGACAAGTATTTGATCCACGTCAGATCAGACAAGTATTTGATCAGCTTCTTTAATTACACTGGCAAATAAAGATTTGCCATGCAGCTTCGTAGACCACACTATAATTTTTCTTTTAATTGTTTTAATGGTGCTTTCAAATGCGTATTTAATTAAATTAGTTTAGAAATAAAACAATTAAGCAATTTCTTAAAAGAAGTTATCTTCTTAAACATGGGATAACTTTGGAATAGGAAAAGAGGCCAAGACCAATAAATCTCAAGATTCTAAAAACCTTAACACAGAAACCAAACCAAACCAAACAAGAAAGTCAAATTCTTTTCCCTAAAATCCAACAGAAATCAAAAACATATCCCACCCTGCTTGTCTCTAATTCTCTAAGGTTTTATGGGAGCATTTTTATAGGGTAGGATCAACGGAATAAACAAAAAAAAGAAGAGAAAATTGTAAAGACAAAACGATAAGAAAAAGGGTGAAAAGAAGATTTGAAAAGGAAAATAACTGGGATTTCAACTTCTAAGAGAGATGAAACTGATCGGTCTCAGGTGCTAAAGCTCCTCCTTCCACGATTTAAAAGCCCACGGCACTCTTGTTATCAAGAGAAAACTGTAAACGGTTTTGTTCATAACTACTCTCTTGTTGCGTTTTTATGCTCTCAAGCCGTGAGCAAAACATCCTATAATCTAGCAACCATTTGTCACCGCACCGACTGGTTTAGCAATAGACCCATTCTCAGCAACCTTGGCTTCACCGGCAGGTTGAACAGCTGAAGGAGATTCCTTGTTAGCTAAATCAGCAGTTACGGATTCCTTTTTCTCATCCACCGTAGTCTTCTCCTCACTTAGCTGTTGATTTGGTTCATTAGATAAACACCGAGTTCTACAACAAGTGCAAAAAGTTTATGCAAATTGTTTTCTTGTTTTACCTGTTTATGGGTCTGCTGCTGCTTGGCTTTCTTCTCCAAGATAGTCTTCTGCCGGACCTCGTAGAATGAAAAATCATCCAAAATGCAACTCTTACTGCTATGCTCCTTGAAAATTTTCACAATCTTCAATCCTTGCTCCAACTTAACCTTATCACAATCCAACAAAAGGAACTTCAACGAACGAAAACAAAATCGTTATAGGGAAAAATCAGGTATTATGTTTGTTCTTTACCTCTTGTGTGTCTCTGCTGTTGGTAACAGGTTTGTTCTCATTGTTCTCAAGGGTAATATGTTTCAGCAAACTGTTTGGAACATCCTTCACAATATGCCACTTGAGAGGGAAAGAGCCAGTCCACTTGTCTTGCTGCCAGTACTCCACATTTGTGTTGAAATCAACTGGTCCTGTCATTTCAGCGAGTCCAACAAATTGTCCACTTGCATTGACCTGGAAGAAAAAAAGTGTGGCTAAGAGCTCAAAATCGTCAAATGAAGTAAAAAGCGTGCAGCAATTGTTCTCAGCATTATAGTACTATACATACCGAGAAAAATAGAAAGATAGGACAGCCGCCAGGCTTCTGCTGAGCTTCCTGGTATGCAGCAGCAAGCTTCTTGTTTCCATTTGGTGTGCTAGCCCAGACATTATATTTAATACTCTTGTGCACATCATCTTCACTGTAAGACTTGATGATAAAGAACATAGCATTTGCATAATCTACCGGGAAATCTTCTTTGTTGTACTGTTCTTTGTCAGGAACACATGTTATATCTGCCTGGCCAGCCTCGGTTTCATTTGGTTCGCCAAGCGGCTCTTTAACCTCTAAGCTATCTTCTAGATTTCCTTTCTGGTTCTTTGTGCCCTTTGCTCTAGGTCCCCTGTTAAGTTCATTCAAACCATCTACATTGTTCTCAATTCCATAGAAGTAACTGTTACCCCTTCCTCCCCAGCTTCTGTATTTGTTTTCTGAGCTAACCCATCCTCTTGCATTTGTTCTTGAATCATACCCAGAAGAACCGTAACCAATACCAGATCTCCCTGTGCTACCATACTGACCATATAACTTGCTTGGATACATTCTGTTGTAGTATCCCTGAGCTGTACCGTAGCCTGTCACTGATGCAGGCTGGTGCACACTCTGCATTGGAAAAAAAATGATCGAAGTAAAAGTTAAGACAATTTGAGTAGAGTCGCAGTACTGTACATAGACAATCGTGTCCATGTTAGAACAAAGAATTGCAGACAGATATCATACCGTGTAATGAGAATTTGAGCGGTAGCTTTGATTCCTCGATGAAGGCACACTGTTAGCCTTAGAATAGGAGGATGCAACTCCACCACCAGTAACAGGTCTCTGCACGTCTGAATACTTAGAGCCATCGTGCCATGACACAGGATAGTATCCATCATAGCTATATCTAGGATCCTGATAACCAGCAGCAAAACCACCACCAGTTCCATACAAATTGCTTGAGGTATTCAGAGTGTTCTGGTTGACTGGAGCTGAACCATTGCTTCCTTTTGCAACACCAGCAGCAGAAACAACTTTATTGTTTTCCATGGGTATTGCCTTCACACCACCAACTTTGTTTGCAGAAAGATCCCCCTGGGTAGGGGTGGCAACAGATGAAGTGAATGCCCCACTGCTTGGTGTGTGAGGAAAAGAGTTGGGATACTGGTACTGCTGTGCACCATAAAATTGCCCATCTCCACCAACCTGTGGAGCAGGACTTGTTGCCTGCGGATAAGGATATGCATATCCGAAACTCTGAGGATACACAACAGATCCATTCTCTCCATATATTCCCTGAGCAAAAATTTGAAACAGCTAAGCAAAGCAGATGTGAAGAGAATGAAAGGGAAATTAGACTTACAGAATTCATGTCAACACCGTCAGGAGCTGTGTAACCAGGGTATTGGCTCCAATCATGACCACTCCCAAATCCTGAGAAGCAAATTGTTAAGCATTGCTGATAAACATGTGAAGTAATGTTATAGACTGCAGAGGATTTGAGGATGAAGCTACCTCCATAATAATAGGACTGGAAGGCATTCGGTACATAGCAGACTGAAGGGTCGGCGGCATCACTGGGAAGCAATGGTGTGGAAGATCGATCATAAGAAGGAACTTGACCATGTAAATCCACACCTCCATACTGGTACACGGCAGTCTGCACAGAAAATAGCAACAGAACTACGCTGGTAAGAGAAGATGGACGGTCAAAAGATTGCAAGAGAGGGTAAAGATTAAACATATTTAACACCTTATTTGACTCAGGGATCTCCGAAGCTTTTGCTTGTGAATCCAAAGATAGCTTCTGCAACAGATCTGAAGCTTCTACAACCAAGGTTAGTCAAGGAAACAAGATCTTGGTGTGCGAACTTATAATCACATAATAAATCAAACCCTAGAATAGTGAAAAGCAAAGAGCTTTATCACTGTAATCTTTTCAAATCAAATCATGAGTTCAGTTCGCCCGCCACAAGAGAATGAATTTTCATCAATAGCAAAGAAAATGTAATCAGCGAGAGTGATTATGAGAAAACCCAAACTAAACATACGCAATATCAGAAAAATCAGAGAACCCAATGAAAATCGAATTACAAGCAGTGAGAAAGAAGGAAACTTCATTTCAAGATCCAAAAAACGCGAAGAAAAGAAATCAAGCAAGAAAAGAAAAGATCAAGAAACATAAACGAAGGATACGATCAGCAGGTGGAGTGGTAGCCATGATAACAGATACGACGATAAACGATTGATAGATCCTTCTCGGATAAGGTGGACGCGACCAAAGAGAGAGAGAGAGGAGAAGGAGAAAGAAAGTAAGAAAGTTACAAACACAAAACAAAAACAGAAAAACCCAGATCGAATCTAGGGTTTAAGAGAGAATACGAAGAGGTGAAACTGGCCGCAGCCGCCAAAGAGAAGGGTTTTTCTTCGGGGGAAGAGGAGAAAAGGGGTTTTGGCTCTGTATGTTCGAATGATTCAAATAGATCCACGACTCTTTTTTTTCTTCATGCATACGATATTTATTTGTTTACCACCAAAATGGAAATATATTTCTTTCTTTTAAAATTGCTAATTTTATAACACATAAAATTCTAAAACATGTTGCCCATGGAAAATAAAATAAATCTAAAACTACACTGAATACTGTAATAGGGTAAACACTTTAAAACAAAAAAAATATAATACATCATTTCATTTTATAATTAAGAAAATATTTCATTACAATGATATATTTTTTTTAATATCACAATAACTTAAACTTAGTATTCTAAATATTTAATAATTTAATAAATATGAAATACCTAATGAATATTCAAAGGACAAAATCAGTAATAAAAATATCATTAAAATAAAATATGCATTTATATAATAATAATTAATGTATAAATATATTTAATCGAGGTATACTCTACTTTTTTCAACTATCTCTATATCTACTCTAATATTCTTCATTCCTATATAGAATAATCTACGGATTACTACATTACTAGAAATCAACCTGCATTATATGTGGTACTGAATAAATACCTTTAAAAATATTCTTTACACTATTCTAACATAATCACAGGAAAAAAAAGAAGATATTTAAAATTAAAATTATGTATTTATATATAAAAATTAATATATAATTATATTTAATTTGTGGATCTACTCTAATATATCTTTATACGCAACTATTTTTTTGGTCAGCATAATATGTATCTATTTAAACATTAAAAGTAAAAACATTTGCATAGAAGTTTACAAGTTACCGAGGGAAAAAAAAAAAAGTTAAGTACCAAGAACTACGATAGTAATTATTAGTTGGAAACGAAAATCACAAATTAAAAAAAAACTTTGGAGAAATCGAGAGGTATTATTATTTTTGAAGACTTTCAAGAAACCGGAACAAGGCTAAACCGGAACGTAATCCAAGATCCGATTACACATCGAATAGCTCGAGGTTTTCAAAGAGACAAGGCAAGGGATCGTTTCGCCTAAAATGGTAGAAGCAAGTTGATCGGTTAAATGGATCAGTTCGTGGTCAACTTGGAACGTATCTTAGAAAAGATCAAACGAAGTCAAAGATATAATGCACACAATGAATAGATCTAAATTTCAACCAAACTCCACCATTGCTTCATCTTCATGTAAAACTAAGATGAATTGATCACTGAATAACACAAACACAGCTTTAATCGCCATCATATTTCATCTCTTCTTCTTCACTACAAACGAACCAAGAAATTCAATCAACTCTCGAGAACAACATTACTGAAAAGCTTCAATTCCAGATTTTTCCTTGGGGACAAGCAGAACTGTGTCTTTGGTATTCCTGAGATCTTCTCCTAGCTCTCGCTGAAATCGACTCCTGTTATCTCTTTAACGAGATTCTGCATGGTTTCTCTCATCCAAGGCTGCTCGAGGCAGATCTCTGTTTCCTACACAGAGCAATATCACAGCTAAATTTCTCAAAGACTCACAACCAACATAGAATTCAGATGAGTTTATCTCCACATACTAGATTTGATTCCAGAGCATATTTACCTGGTAATCAACTGTTAGCTTCCCATTAACTGCCTTCCTTTGCACAATTTGTGACGATTAATTATGTCATGTTCATCATGCGTTGGTAGTCCGAATAAGCTTCATACATCTAAACAAAGCTAAAAGCATATGACTGAGGATAAGGCATATCTTGAACTACCTCGATGGTTGTGAATTCAAAATTGTGACGTGTTGAAATGCCTTACCAATTTCATACACTTTCTCAAACCCTCCAACCTGTGATCAGAAAGTGAATTGTATTCATGTCGCAGAAGATATAGTGATACACTGAGCTAAGCTTCTGCTTTAGGAATCATGCACAAAATAAACTAGATACTCAGAATGATAGCTTTGAAGATTGTGATAACCTACTTTTGCCCTTTTTCCGGAACACATCAGCCAATTCAGGATTAGCGATCATATCAACATAGCTAGAACGATCGAGCACAGCAAGTGGAAGACATATAAAACTCATGAGCTTTTAAGACAAAGACAGGATTATCAATATCAGTTAGGCCATAATATTTGTCTGGCAGTGGAAGAAGAGATTTTGTGAGAAATGAAAAAGAATTCAGCGCCGCCGCTTCTGAGCACACTGCACACTTATAAACTTCTCTCTAACTTTCCTTTCTCTCTCTATACTCTCTCTTTTGCTAGGGTTTTAGAAGGAGGAGGAGAGGAGGAGGCCTCTGTGCCGCCGCTTCTGAGCACACCCACGTGCTCCGACGAGATCTCAACACACCGGTCCCTCCCCTAAGCTCGCCGTCGCCGGAGTTGCTCTCTCGCGAAAGCGCCTGGAGTTGACCGCTTCTCAGCTCCGGGTGGAGATAGTCTCTCCTTCGACGGTGCGGCGCAACTCCTAAGCCCTCTGTCCTTGGCCGGCGACTTCCTGATCTCACGCTTGCGAGATCCCCGCGTTGTTACCGGTAAGCCACCCTTCTCCCATCGCTGCATGGATTTGGTTTCGGACGGTGCTTCTTCCGCCCGTCTCGCCGCAACGAAGCAATTTCTTCGCCGGATCTAAGGAGGCCTCGACGGCGGGGTCTCAGCTTCTTTAGCTTCTCAAGTCGAAGCTCTTCTACCATTGATGAGTCTCGTCGGTTGGTCGTCGCCTCGCCGAAGGGGTCCAGGTTTCGAGTCTGTTGCGAGAGTTTCTTCTTTCTCGTTGTTTTTCACCAATGGTCTGCTTCGGAAGTCTCTGGAGCTGTGCGACACCGGCGTCGTTTCTATCGCCGGCGGCGGAAGTAGGTTTAGTTGAAGATAGGTTGCAAAATTAGGGTTAGGGTTCTGGTTGGGCTTTGGGCCTTATTTTGTAATTTATTTCGTTGGACCTGGTATTGGGCTCTGTAAGGTTGAGCCCGGTTGTGTTTAATAAAGAAGCCTTTTAAAAGAAAAAAAAAGAAAAAAACAAGAATTCACACATATAGAAAGCTCCCCTGGAGAGTTCATATACGAGACATTAGCAAACAACTCCAAAAACAAACCTAAGGCCCAGAAGGCCCATATATTATTTTAAAAAACTTCACTTTTATTTCAGGTGACAAATTTTCCTAATTTTAAAATATTAATTAAAAAGTTAACGAATATGAAAAATTATACTATTCGCACTAATTAATTAAAATACATTGAAATATATGTATTGATATCATAATCTAATAACGCTCCCTTTTATCATATGAATATTTTTTAAGATAAGAAATTCAAATCTTTTAAAGAGTAACTATAAATTGTACCGGCATTATATGCGAGATAATATGTTTTTAAATAATAATGTTTAGATATTTTCAATTTATAGAAAATTGTATTTTACAGATTAAATATGTGATTAATAAATATTAATAAATAAATTTCTGTAAATTTATTTAACTTTTAATGTTTTATTTCGAATAGAATTTGGATCACGATTTCACATGTTGAAAAGCATATGTAAGACAAAATTGTATGATAAATTTCAGTTTATATTAATTTAAAATTATTATACTTCTTTTTGAAATTTATTTGAATTTATATACTTTTCGAAAAATTAAAATATTAATGTATTTGTATTTAGATTTATCTAGAGAAAATTTAATATAACAATTAAAAAAACTAAATTGAATATTGTGGAATCTAAAAAGAGAGGTAAATTAGGTATTTTGTTGAAAAAGATAAATCAAATATTAAAATAGTTTTATTTTTAAATTTCTTTTTAAATTAAAATTTTATTTAAAATTAGTCTTTAAATTAATTTTCAATTAAAAATATATACATATATTTACAATTTTACCCTTAATGAAAATTATATGATTTCCAATTTTATTCTTAATAAATATGATTATTTTAAATTATTTTGTTCAAATGACATATCATGTAATATTTTACTGATTTAAAAATTATTTTCTTAAAGTTATTCTGAAATAATACTATAGAGATGTTCTAATGTCGCTCGTCTGATTCATTCCCTTGTGGATGACAAATTAATATAATCAACTATCTACTATGTATTAGATTTTTTTAAAAGATATGAATATTTTGTAACAGACTTACTTGAATAATGCTGATATCACATTCAACGACTAAACTCTCTATAAATTGTCCAAAAAACATGGAGCCAAAAAAGATGAATGATATCGCAAGATTCATAAACAACTTGCAAACCTAGAACAAAAGTCAACTACGAAAGTCAACAAAAGTTAAGAGTTCCGTGAAGCAGCCGAATAAGAAAAAAAGAGAGAAGAATTTGTGGGGGCTATGGTGTTCAGCAGCGCGGCGATTGTCACGGTGGCTAAAGTTTCTGCAGAAAAGTGGCAGCGGATGAGAAGAGTTCCGTCGTCGGAGACGTTGAATAGCCAACAAATTCTGGAGGTGGCTTGTTGCTTTCCGTTAGGTCATATCGTTCTCTGTGTATGCGAGTTTCTTTGTTTCTTCCCCTTATCTGATTCATTTGAAACCTCTTATTCTTCTTCTTCTGATGATGATGCTGACGATGATGACAGGCTTGCTTTTTATCATAGTAGTTATGGTGATTATGATCATCATGATCATGGGTATTCCTCCTCATCATCATCTACCTTGGATTTTGATGACTATTACCATTACTCGCACTCGGATTAATTTAGATTAGCTGATTCTTTTTGGTATTGCTCTGTCTTTGCCTAATTGTTAAGTATATTGTCATAGTTCTTACAAGTTATCATCTTAATTTGTTGTTTGTGGATAATGTAAATTTACTCTTGATACAAATTCAAGAATCCGATTAAATGCACTTGATCTCCCAATATATAAGTTTCTCTTCTTTCGTTTAACCTTTATCTTCCCAACGAAGACGACACGATTTACATTAATCACATCTTGTATTTGATCGTTTGTTTTGGTTTAATCCTTAGTATAAATACATGTATATAACTGTTTTTTTGTACATTTTGAGCAATATACGAATAACCTAATTTCATACGGTTTGATCATAATCTCTCAAGCTAATAACCTTGATTTGCTGTTGAGATAGTTACATTGCGTGAGCATTTCCGGATAATTATAGGAACAAGTCAAATTCGGATTCAAGGCTACACTTTTATAATTATCAAACTAAAGAAAAAGTATAAAGTCAAAATGTTCACATGTCTCAATATATTACAACGAAGACAAAAATGCCGACAACCATTGACACTAGGCCTGGGCAAATTAATTGGTTGTCATAGAACCGAACCGACCCGAAAAAGAGGGTATCAGAACCGAAATAAATTAATGAAATAACTGAATAGTTTCCAAATTTTGATAACCGAATAACCGATCCCGAACCATACCGAACCGAGAACCGAATGGGTACCCGAAATGGAATTAAATAATAATGTATTAGTAATATTTCTTACTAATTTAACTATTATTTCTTCANTGAATAGTTTCCAAATTTTGATAACCGAATAACCGATCCCGAACCATACCGAACCGAGAACCGAATGGGTACCCGAAATGGAATTAAATAATAATGTATTAGTAATATTTCTTACTAATTTAACTATTATTTCTTCAAAATAGTGATTTTTATAGATTATCCGGTTATTTTTGGATATTTTGGTTATTTTCGGATATTTTTGAGTATTTGGATAAAAAAATAGCTAAATTAAGCTAGATCCAAAAACAATTTAGTTAAAAAACATTCATGCTCAAATATCCAAAAAATAACCGAAACCGAACCGAACCCGAACCGGAACCGAAAAAAAATTGCAAAGATACCCGAACAGTTCCTAAAATCTTCTACCCAAATAACCGGACCTGAATGGTATGGACTCGAACCCGAATGGGTAACCGAATGCCCATACCTAATTGACACTATCACGTCAACACATACATGTGAACCATGTCTAAACATTAATTATATTTATACAACAATGGATGTCTTATGAAATTATGATACTACAATGTTTATTTTATATTATTTGTTAAGTTATACGAGCTTCCAACTCAAAATCAATTGACAATTAGTAAATTAACTCATATCACTTATATATTATTCATGTTCTCTTCCAACTTTTCGATGTAAAATATTCTTCACACGCCCCCTTGAGATAATGATTCATTTAGCCATTAATCTCGACAATATCCCATTTTAGGATCATGTTAGATTGGTCGGACTAGAATCGAACCGGACCGATATCGGAAGATCGATTGGGCTAAATAGTGGGCCCAAACGATTCATTTTGATGGGCAACATATAAAGTTACTATGATACCGTGTTAAGTTTTATAGGAAAAAACTGAAACCCTTTTTATTGGATGATCATAATACTT
>OVAU01001152.1:0-15925 GCA_900406315.1 Biscutella laevigata subsp. laevigata
GCTTTCCGTAGTCGCTTTTAAGCTGTTTTCTTGTAGTGTCAAGAACTTGCAACTCATAAAAGTTCATAAACATAATAAACAGTAAGCATATGCATCATACTAAACAGTTAACATAGTAAACAATAAGCATATGCATCATACTAACCATAAACATAGTTCTTTAACTAAGCCATTAATCAAGCTATAACTAAGTTCATCACCTCTAAGACCAGGAACGTAACTAACCCAAAAAAAGCTTACCGACGCTGAATTCGAGGAATCTCCGGCGATGGGTTGTGTCTCCTCTAACCTCCTGAACCAAAGCGGTGACTTCTCACAGCTTACCGGTTGTCACCATTTCGTGAAGCTAACTTCCACCACTTACGGTCTTCTCAATCTCGAGCCTCTGCCCTCTCCGCCTCCTTCCACCTCCGTTATCAATGCATCGGCCACGCCAATGACTTAAAGATCGGTGACGAAGAAGAGTAGAGAAAGGATTGGTAAAAAGATATTACAGGAAGAACCATTCAGTATCTTTGACTTCTTCTTCTCCTACTTCTTCGTAGCCACCACTACCACTGTTAATTGTTCCTCTTTTTCCTTTTGACCTTCTCTTAATCAACCCACCCAACCGCGTGAAGAAGCTGCTCTAACCGGCAGATCACCGGAACAAAAAAATCAACCTAATTTAAAGATCAAATTGTTTCTTAATAGAGAGAAATTGAAAAAGAAAGAGAGTATTTTCTAGGAAATGAGTGAAATGAAGAGATTTGATGAGAACGTATGACTAATCTGCAGTTCTAAAAGGGAGTTTTTTTTTTTTTTTCTCAACCTAAGAGGAAGTTATACCTCCAAAAAATTTTAATTTTGTTTCAACTAAACCTAAAAAGTCACTTTATTTTTTAGTTGAAGTAAGAAGGATTTAGTTTGGATTGAATTGAATGTGTTTATGAGATAAAAGGCAAAAATGAGAATTCACATATGAAATTGTGTTGAGATGAAAAGAATTATAGAGGTGCTTTAGAGTGCAAATATGAGTATCCTTTTTTTTTTTTTTAACTCATTGTGAAATAGAAGGATAAGGGAGAAACCATCACTTCTACTGCATTGAGAATAGCAAAAAAAAGGAGAGAAAATTCTGTTTATTTTGCTGTCAACCAAAAAGTCCACTTGTAGTGACAAATTCACTCCGTTTAAAATTAGAAATTACTCGTGGTAAAAAACGTGTACATTTTTAAAGGTATGCAATCTATACATACATGTATTATGTATGTAAGGATACCAATAAAAAAGTTGATAAAAAATGCACGTTATTTGATAGAAAATCTATGTTATCAATTTTAAGAGTTTTAACTTTTATATGTATATTATTATATGTAAATCAATATAATTTTCAAAATATTTGAGTGCATCACGAATATCAAACACACATAATCGTTCGTACACTATTGCTTGTTTTTTTTGTTATATATGACTATACAAATCAAGAAAGTCAAAAGGAAAAAAGAATAAGTCTTCTTTTCTGTGTCTTCAATTATCATGCATACGTTCTATCAAAATTAGTATTTTTTGTTTAGAAATTTTTTATATACCTGACATAATTACGTCACCATACCGCAATAATAATGAATAGTACAGAAAGAAATGTATATCTTTATTTTCTTTCCAAATACTATATGATTCCTACAAATACCAACCTTAATTAAATGCCTATAAAATGTAAATAAACCAAATTTCAAAAAGTAAAAAAAAGAAAACACAAAAAAACTAGAAGTCTTTAACTTCCTGTCTGGTTGCATAATCTGTGTGTGAGTTTATTACTTTGAGTTTAAAAAAGCGGCGTGTGTGTGTGTGTTGTAAGTGTCGTGCATGCATTTTTTATGCGTTTTCTTCTATCTCTTTTGCATGCTCTCTCCCTAATAATCCTTCTCTTCCTCTCTCTCTCTATCGGACCCATAATTTTTTTTTTTTAATTATTACATCGAAATAACAAAATCCCAAAAAATATAAAGAACAAACCTCGTTGCCTCCTTCTTCCGCCGTTACAGTCCCTTCTCTCTTTCAATTCCATCGTCGAATTCTCCTTCTCCTTCTTCTTCCCTGCCACCGTTTGTCTAATTTTCATAGTTGATTTCAATCTGATTTTGACCGACGTCGATGCATGTTTCATGACTAAGTCTCTTTTATTCAATTCACGTCGATTTCAACTCCCTATTCTTTTTTCTGTCTATTCGTGTGTTTTTAGGGTTTTAAGATTCTGAGATTGGGATTTGTTAAAATAAGAAAATCAGCTTCTGAAATTTTCTCCGATGTTTGAAGTCAAAATGGGGTCAAAGATATGCATGAATGCGTCGTGTGGTACGACCTCTACCGTCGAGTGGAAGAAAGGTTGGCCTCTTCGATCCGGCCTCCTCTCTGATCTCTGCTATCGTTGCGGGTATTTCTCAATCTCTCTAATTTTTCATTCTTTTCACTCTCAATTCTCAATCTCTTCGTTGCCTTTTCTTATCTCGTCTTTACTCTGTACTTTTCCACTCATTGTTGTCTAATGAATTCTGTTTTTTTTTTTTTTTAAACTGCATATTATCTCCAGACTCTTTTGATGTATAAATAGCACAAAAATTAATGCAGAAATTAAGTGAATTGGTTTGGTACAAAAAGGAAAATAAAAGAGAAGTTGATTGATGTTTGATTCACTCTGTTGCAATGATTGTGTTTTTTTTTTTTTTTTTATTTATAGATCCGCCTACGAGGGTTCTCTCTTCTGTGAAACATTCCATTTGGAGCAATCTGGTTGGAGGGAATGCTATTTGTGCAGCAAGGTGCGTTTTGAAACGACTCTCCTTATTCTTCTTCTTCTTCTTCTTACATTTGGGAAAGCTTTTCTATATTTAGCTTTTTCTTCTTTTTGTTTTCCTTTCTATCTAATGGTGGCCTGATTGATATTCTGCAATGAATGACAGCGACTTCATTGTGGATGCATTGCTTCCAAGGTCTTTGTCGAGCTTATGGACTATGGTGGTGTTGGTTGTTCGACCTGTGTTAACTGTCAACAACTCAATTTAGTTAGTTTGAACTCTTGATGTGATTATTTTCAAGTTCTTTGATTCTAATGATTCTTTTGCTCACGTTTCCTTAATCATTTCTTCTTCTTTGTTTTGTGAATAAGAGAGGTGAGAATCAAGTTGATTTTAGCAGATTGCCAATGAAAGCCTTAGCAGATAGGCAACATGTATATGGCGAAAGTGGAATGAATGTTGATGGAGTGAGAAATGGACCCGAACTCTTTTCTCAGTTCCAAAGACGCGATTCTCAGCCAATATCCCTGTGTGGAGATAAAAGAGAAGAGTTCATGCCTCACCGTGGCTTTGGTAAGCTCATGAAACCAGAGAGTACCACCGGGTATAAGCTTGACGCAGGGGAAATGCATGACTCGTCACCTTCACATCCATCTTTGAATATGGCGTTGGCAGTACTTCCTTATAGCCCATCTTTTTCAACCGATGAAAAGAAACACATTGGTCCTTCTGGGTCCCCCATGGTCCATTGCTCCGCGCCTAGTATACTGCAGAAAACCTCAAAATCTGCTGTTTCAACTCCTCCTGGGACTAGTAAATCTGCTCAGACGCGGATTGGGAGGCCTCCTGTCGAAGGGCGAGGGAAGGGCCATTTACTTCCTCGGTACTGGCCAAAATATACTGATAAAGAGGTTCAGCAGATCTCGGGAAAGTATCCTTTACAACATTTCTTCTTATTGTTGAATCTTTTTGCCAAATAGTTTATCCTAGTGACTCCATGTTTATCTTAACGATTCCTAGTTTGAATTTGAACATTGTACCTCTTTTCGAGAAAACTCTCAGTGCCAGTGATGCTGGTCGCATTGGTCGTCTTGTTCTTCCGAAAGCCTGTGCAGAGGTAGTGTTGGTCTTTCTTTTTTCTATTGTTGCTTTCGCTTAGTTCTAAGATATCTTGGAGGAGTGTTGACTGAGTTTGGCGGTTTTATTAGGCATATTTTCCTCCAATCAGTCAATCCGAAGGCATTCCTTTAAAAATCCAAGATGTGAAGGGTAAGGAGTGGACGTTTCAGTTCAGGTTCTGGCCCAATAACAACAGTAGAATGTATGTCTTAGAAGGTGTCACTCCTTGCATACAGTCCATGATGCTACAGGCTGGTGATACAGGTACTCAAGAATCATGAACCATTTAATTGTTTTGAACCATTTGGTAAATCTAGTGTTGGTTTTTTTGCATTCTCTCATGGTGTGCCATTCTTTTTTCAACTATTATTATCCTGTACAGTAACGTTCAGTCGGGTTGATCCTGGCGGAAAGCTAATCATGGGTTCAAGGAAGGCAATTAATGCTGGAGACATGCAGGTTGGCATCTCTTTGAAATGGTGTTTTGCAGGAACGTGATGCTGTTTTTTCATGTTAGCTCCATTCTTATCCAGAATGCAATCTTTATAAACAGGGCTTTGGTCTCAACAACGGTATTCCAAATGAGGACACATCATCGTCTGGTGTTACACAGACCCCACCCTCCATTAATGCTTCCTCGTGTCCCACACAGATACCGAAAGACATGAATGGTATGCCTGTACAATTGAGCTCACCTTATGATGGTAGTAGCTCGAAGAAGAGTGAGAACAACGGAGGCAGGATGTGTGATGATACCCCACGGGTTAAAAACAAGAAGAGAACTAGAACCATTGGGACAAAAAATAAGAGACTGCTCTTGCATAGTGAAGAATCTATGGAGCTGAGAGTCACTTGGGAAGAAACTCAGGAGTTGCTACGTCCCTCTCCTAGTGCAAAGTCTAGCATCGTCGTCATTGAGGAGCATGAATTTGAAGAGTTTGATGTAAGTGGTAGATCCTGTTGACTTATAAGTTTTAAAAAACAATGGGTTTCAAATGATTAACGTTGAACTGGACTCAAAGTTCTTGTAAATGGAATGCACAGGAACCTCCTGTATTTGGAAAGAGGACGATAATCACTTCTAGACCTTCAGGGTGAGTTCTTTCTTTCACTTCTTAAGTCAAAAGCATGAATAGCATTTATCAACAAAGAAAAAGAAAAGAGTGACTGGAAAAATGTCTTCTCCTATGATTTACTTACATACTTGCATCGTGATCTTGCAAGCGATTTACTGACAAACGTTTTTGTGGTCTAGTGAGCAGGAACGGTGGGCATCTTGCGACGACTGCTCTAAATGGAGAAGGTTACCTGTAGACGCTCTTCTTTCCTTTAAATGGACATGTTTTGACAATGTTTGGGACGAGGGGAGGTAAGAACATTCACAAGCTTTTCTTTTTCCTCGTGATCGATTGAATCTGAAATCATTTTAGAATTCCGGTTTGTTTCTTGAGGTCCTGCCGCTGTAAAGTAACATACATTGTTGATAGGTGTTCATGTTCTGCACCAGAGGAGAGCCTGAAGGAACTTGAGGATGCTCTTAAAATGGGGAGAGGTATGAAATCTGTTATACTTTGGCATCTCTTGATTCTTTGTCATTATAGCTTGTTGCTTTACTGTGAGAGACTGCTTCCATGTAGTTGTACTGTTGAGCATGTTATCGATATATTTATAATATTGCTAGTGCTTGTTGTGCTATCAAATTATGGATGTTGTTGGGTATTCAGTGGCTATGTTTTAAGATCATACATATGGAGAATCTCTCAAAGTTTCATAACAACACTAACTGTGTGTATCTATTCAAGAGTACAAGAAGAGAAGATGTGGGGAAATCCAGGCAGCGAGAACCGAGCAAGAACCGTCTGGTTTGGATGCACTAGCGAGTGCAGCAGTGTTTGAGGACACTCTAGGTGAGCCGGAAGTTGCGACCACGACCAGACATCCAAGACACAGGGTTGGATGCAGTTGCATAGTGTGCATTCAGCCGCCAAGTGGGAAAGGTAGGCACAAGCCAAACTGTGGATGCAACGTTTGCAGCACCGTGAAAAGAAGGTTCAAGACGCTGATGATGAGGAGGAAGAAGAAGCAGTTAGAGCGGGATGGACCAGCAGCAGATGAGGAGAAGGAGGAAGCCAAAGAGGAAGAGAATGATACTAAGAAGGCAGAAAAGGAAGAGAAGTTAGATCTGAACAGTGATCCTTATCACAGAGAAGACACCAAAGCTGTAAGGGTGGAGAAAGACGAGAGTAGTAGAGAAAGAGAAGCGGGGCAGTGTTTGGGAGAGGCTCAAGGCGATGATGTTGTAGGAGTAACGGAGGTAGAAGGAGAGGCTGAGAAAATCAGTGAAGAGCCTATAGGTTCAAGCTGATATGAAAAGAAGAAGCTAAACTCGTAGCTACTGAACTTAATATGTTGTTCTTTAAGAACACAAAAGAGAGGGGTACAGTTTTTGTGTTTGATTTTGTTATAGTTATAGGAGAAAATAAGCTTCTGGTTCAAAAGAACAACAATGGCTTTCTTTTTGCCTTTTTTTTTGTTATTTATATTGGGTATGGTTTGTGGGTGAGTTTTGAGGTCTTAGTATGTCTCCATTAATCTGGGTTTTGTAGAAAGCAAAAAATGGAGCTTGTTGTTTTGGTGATGAAAAAAGGTTTGAATTTTTATGGGAAACAGCATTAGGTTTGACCTACATGCTTATTATCTTCTCTTTCCATTTCCACATGTCTAGTTCTTCAAATAGTTGCTGTTGTATTATCTTAACCAATTAGATACAGATGACAAATACAATCCAGAAGAAATTCAAGGTTTCATCCACCCAACTTGTGAATCAGTCTTGCCCATATTAAAGCAATCACTGTTTTCGTAACTGGGCCATATCTAGATTGTCTCTTAACCAACCAGACCGTGTTTGCTTTCAAGTACACCTCTCTCAAGTCCTTGTGAGAATCAAGCAATATTATGGTCTTCCTTGTTGTTTTATACATATTTACTAACATATATTGTTTCAATGCACTTCTTCATCCTCCTCTCCTGTCTCATATCTGTTTCAGTACCTTTTATATTACTTTAGGGAGTCTGAGGAACATAAATCAAATGCTTCTGTTTCAAAGGAAAGGCAAGAGGAGAGAACAACTTTTTGTTATATATATATCACCAATTTTGGCTTTAGAGATTTGTATTCAAGTCTGTTTCTTGTGCCCATGTTTAAGAAAATACGAAAACAGTATGACCAACTTAATCTCTTATGTAAGAGGTTTTCTTTTACTTGTTGGTACATTGTAATTCGTAAACGGTTAAGAGTAATTTTTGTACTTGTTACGTCAAAAAAGCACCAGTGGTCTAGTGGTAGAATAGTACCCTGCCACGGTACATACCCGGGTTCGATTCCCGGCTGGTGCATTTGTGCTGTGATGTAAATTGGCTTAGCGAGGGTTGGGTCCTTCGCATTCCTCCGAAATAAACGGTCGAGATTTGCCAAGAGACTGAGCTCTCTTTCCTTTTTTTTATCTTGTGTGGTTCTCAAAACTAAATTTTTGCCACATTTTGTATTCGTATTCATTCAAAGAGCACATTTCACGCTGATTTCTTTCTTTATCCCTTGCTGTTCTGTAATTCTTTAAAGTTATTAATAAAAATACGTTAAGACAATAATTGGGATGCAAACCTCAAACTTTTGTTCTTTACAACAGTACAAACAAAGGTAATAAACGTAGACAAAACCCCCCAAAAAAACTACCTATTTGTTTGAATCTTGAGGGTTTACACACAACAATAACAGTAAAGCTTTTCTTTCTTTGTATCTTCCATTCCTTTCTGAACACATAACTTCTTTGGCTTCCTGACTATCAGCAAGAACTGAATGTCATATTCTCCATAATGCATACAGTAATGTATCGGCAGATATCAAAACATTTGAAAGTTTCAATTCCAAGGCTGCATATTTCACCAGCCTTGGTTTCTGCACAATCTTGTGCTTAATCCTACGAAAGCATCCAACTTTATCTTTGTCAAGAAACAGCTACAGCTCCCTTTGAGACAGCTTGATCATGGTATATGGTGTCTGATAATTTGCTCGGTGGCCAGTACCGGAACACAGATCTTCCAACGATGTTGTCTATTGGAAGTGGACCCCTGCATTTGTATCCACCATTTTCATTACCATTAACACAATCGCCAACTACTAACGACTGATTTACAACCATTCCCATAATCCAAACTGATTCTATAGTTAGGGAGTTACCAGTTATGAGAGTCGAAGCTCTTGTTGCGGTTATCTCCAAGGACAAAGACATAACCTTCAGGGATATACTGCAAAAAGACACGAAAAAGCAAACCTATTAACAATCTGATATACTTGAACAAGAATGAACATGCGGTAACTACAAGTTTCTCTCACCATTGGTTCCATTCCATATGACATGGGCTCTAAGACAAAATCTTCTACTTGCAGAATGTCATTCACAAACAGCTTCCCCTCACGGACCTGCATGATAGAGCATCCCCAGGTAAGAGACAGATTTGATTGAAAAACAGAAAAAGGGTTGGGTCCATTTATGAGGAAACTTGCTGTCCGAGACACCCTCTACAGAAGTAATACCGACCAATGTGAACAAAGACTTCAATGGGTGAATAGGATCAATCAACAAGTGGATTGGATATAAGGGCTTACTTCAACCCAGTCACCTTCACTTGCCACTATCCTTTTTATGAAAACATCATTGGCACTGTAACCATGATCCTGCAATACGTTGAGCGAAATGTTAATACTAAACCATAACAGAAGATCAAACAAAAGCTGAAAGATCTGAATAACAAATATTTTCAATTGTGGCCTACCAGCAAGATTGGAGGAGCCTTGAAGATTACTATATCTAAAACCTCTGGTTTCCTGAAGAAGTATGAGACCTGACCAACACCAAAAGCAAACACAGATATGGGGGACAACAACGTCAGTTTAGTTATAAGAAACTCAAGAGTCTGATTTAAAAACCCACATAAAAAAGCTTAAGGTACAATCCAGCAATTTCCTAATAGAACACCTCCGTGCCATCAAGTTCACTAGAGTAGAGTATAGAGCCAATTTACAGATTCACTAACCGTAAAAGTAGCCGAACATAACTAGTGTGTCCTAAACTTGTAAGAACTTATTCCATAACCGAGGAAAAAATCACCATTCATCATCTATGAATGGAATCAAGATGATAACAGCGTGATCAACATGAAGTTTGTATACAAAGAGCAAAGCAGAAAGCAAACAGTTGTATAAAGCAGATTCGACTTTGTACCTTCTCGGCCATAACGCGATCACCAACGTCCAAGGTAGGGTACATAGACGCGGAAGGTATTGACTTTGGCTCCGCAAGAGCCGAACGGAAAAGGATAGAGACGGTGACCGCAGTGAAAGCAGCCTTGGCATCCTCCGAACAGATATTCAGAAGCCTATTAACCCATCCGCTTCCTCCACTCGATTCCTTATCACTTAACTCAAACTTACTAAGCTCTTTGTCATTATCACACGCCGTTTCTCCCCTGTCCACATCAATTTCCGTCGAATCCATCACAGGATCGCTACGTGACCTCCATTTCGACCCGTGAAGAAACGGAATGATAGATGAGGCTTTGAAGGGTGAAATCCCGAGGACGTTCATCGTCGACGACTCAGGAGCCGACGTTGACTTCATGATCGAGATCAGACCCATCACAAGCGGACTCTGACTCCCTTCACCGATGATTTCCCTCGCGATGCTGCTGTACATCGAGGTGGGTCGGATCCGGGGTCTAGAACCGGGGGTCCGAGTGTTGATTCCGGGATCGGGCTTCTGACTGTAGAATCTAGGAAGAACCAAGGACTCAAAGCAGGAGCGGAGATCACCGGAACAACCCCGAACCCCGGGAGATGAATAGAGATTCCGAGCAACATAGCTGGAATACGTGAAGGTAATTCTAATCGCCATAAGAACGTATTTGAAGAAAAACTTAAAGAGGTAAGGGTAAATCGAAGAGTCGTAGAGCAAGAAAGTTTCGGCCAAAGAGAGACCTAGAAGAACAAGCAAGCCATTTCTAATCAATCGATCAGTTAATTGGAAACAGAATCGACGAATTGGAAGGTCAAACTACGCCGACAAGATGATCGGAAGCAATTTCGCCGAAAAGATGGGAAACGAAAGATCGCAGCAAAGAGGCAGAACGATCTGCAAATCCCCTGAAAGGGCAGATCTTTGGAGATTGAGGAAGTTGCAATAAGGAAATGAAAATTCTTGCCGAGTAGAGAGAAACGATGACTAATATCTGAAAAAAAAAACTTCTTTTTCCAATATTTTTGTATTATTTTAGTAGAATAGTCAAAGCGGAGAAAAGGAGGAAGCAGATGAGTCAAAATCGGCTGCTGAACTTTAGAGCTTCTCCAACGCTATGGCAAAATACTAAAATAGTGTTAATTTTTGTCCTCCAACAGAACGGTAAAACTTACACTACTCGACTGAAAGGAGAGGTGCTTTAGCAACTCGACTGAAAGGAGAGGATCAATCTTTAGGTCTCAATCTCTGGAAGCGGCGATTGCGCTAAGGTAGTCTATACAATATAGTAAAGGCGACTCATTTTCTGTAAAGTTTCAAAGAGATCGATCTTGTTATCTCCCTCTCCGGTGACTTCGTCGTTACTGTGAAGGGGAGAAATCTTTTAATTTTCGTTGTTTTGTTTGTACAGTTCACTTTAGTGTATGGAGGAAGATGATGTTGGTTCCTTTTTTGTTCTTCTCTAACTTATGCTACTGAATAAAGCTTTTGAGTCCAAAATTAGGTGTGCCGCCATCATTTCCGTGAAGCTTCTCCCGTTATTAGATGATCCCATCTTGTTCCATGCCATCTTAGAAAGTTTTTGCCCGACGAATTTCACCGGATTCTGCGTCGGATCAGATGGATTTCCTTGATCGGAAGCGTGATCTTTGGTGAGGACACGAAGCTCATAGAGATTTTGACACGTACTCCTTACGTGGCTTGCAAAGAAAGGAAGACCACGTGGGCTTTAGTTATGAAACTTATTGTGTTTGTTATGCACGTGGTTTGGCTTTTGGTATGGTTAAATAGTTTTGTAGTAGTTTTAAATATTAAGTAAACACAACGTCAGTCGCGTGGAGCTCGGGTAAGTTTTCTGCCTTTAATTCGGCTAATTTGTTTTAATAAATATTTTTACCACATTCCGTGGTTTTGTTTCTACACGTGGTCTTCGTCTCGAGGCCACGCGTTACTAATGTTTTTAGTTTTGCAGCAAAGTTGATTGAATAGCTTTCAGTCGTAGCTTGGGGTCGAGTCTAGTCTGACGTCAACAGGCTTAGCCGGCTTGTAGCTGTTGTCTGTTACTTCACGTCCGCATATCTTGGCTTGGGGCTACAGCCGATCTTCCATATTCATCAGCTTCTCTTCTACGAACTGCTTTGAGCAATCGCCGGCCGATGCATCCTAAAACACTCTGCTCATCCCGCTGCAAGACGGAGTAGTTCCTTGTTTTGTTTGCTCTTTTTTATTTTCAATTCCGGTGTCTGTATCACTTTTTATCTTAATCCAATGCAGTTCGTTCAAAAAAAAAATAGTGTGATTTTCTTTTTTGCTATAGTATTGCACCATATTTGGTGTTACACTGTAGCAAACGGTAAAACATATTTTAATATTTTTTTATACTTTTCATTGATTAAAATAATAGATTAATACATCCATGATATATATTATAGTTATATTCAAACTATAAATCAGTTTTTATATAATTTGATTTAAATTTATTCATCTACATATTCTTTAAAAAAAAATGTTCAAAGAAATTCATATATAGATCTATACAATATCCTATTAAAATAACTAAAACACCTTGAAAACTCAGATCTAGAATACGTGTTCTAGATTTTGATCTAGAACACATTCTAAATTATAATTTTTTGGGTACGTGTGTACGCCTTTATACAGTGGGTACGCCTTGAAAATCCAGATCCAGAAGACGTGTTCTAGATCTAGATATGAGTTTAATATTTAGTGTAATATTTGGTGTTGTGGTTGGAGAAGGATATTGTTTCTAGTGTTAAAACCACACAAAATAGTGTAATTTCCACACTATTTTAGTGTTGTGGTTAGAGTTGCCCTTATGGTCCGTATTAGTTTTGGTTATATTAATCTTTAATTTCAATGCTTTTTCTGGTCACGAACTAGTTACAAAATAATATGTTATTTTTTTTTTCTTTCACTGCTGATTGTATTATACCAAATAAAATTTACACATAACATAAACATAAGTCGGAGAAGAAGTAGATATCTCTAAAGGTAAAAGTTGTCAGAAAACATTTTTTTTTTCAAAGACAAACTTTTAACAAAACATTTAGGAATTTAGAAACATCTAATTTAACTATAAAAATAAACATCTTTTCTTATATCAGATCTCATGCCTCACTTGAAAATAAGAAGATTTTAACATTAAAACCTTGATTCCTTACTGGCTTAACGATAGAATAATAACGCAAACACACACAGATTTAGAACCTTTTGAATCGATGTTGTAAAACACCAACACAACTCTCACCTGCTCAAGAATTGAATGTAGAATCAACATGAACTCGGAATGAGGAACTTACACACTCAAAATCGCTCACGCAAGAAGAAGAGAATCGAGTAACAAACTATTTCATTGAATGATCGATTACAGATCGTTTCTCATCTTTTAATGAAACAAACAAACTAACGGATTAACAGAATTACAGCTTCGCCCAATCTGCCGCTGCCACGTGTCTGTCTCGTCCTTGATCTAAACTCTGCGTTTTGATGTTTATTCATCCGCTTTTACTTAGGCATAATCCCGATATCAAATCTCCCCCCCCCCCCTCTTCAAAGATCTTGACCTCAAGATTCAAACTGCGGATACCTTCAGTTTATTTCAGAAGCCAGTTCCCAAGTTGCTTCATCAATGAACTCATTTGTCCACTTAACCAGAAACATAATGGCTGCTTCTCATTGTCTTTGCACCATTTTCCTCTGTAATATTTGATGAGGTATTCTTTCGAAGCAGTCTTGGGCCACTGTTGGTAACTGAGTTGTTGTAGGCACATTACCAACGAGTACCTTGAGCTGAGAAACATGAAATACAGGGTGTATTGTTGAAGTTGCTGGTAACCTTAGCTTGTAAGCGACAACACCATACTTGTCAATTATCTCGTATGGTCCATAGTATTTAGGTGCCAACTTTTGTGAAGAATGTCGCACCATAGACTTCTGTTTGTATGGCTGAAGCTTGACAAACACATAGTCACCCACTTCAAAGCTCATATCCGAGCGATGCTGGTTGGCGAACTGTTGCATCCTGTGTTGCACTCGTAATAGATGAAACTCGAGCACTAATATCATATTTTCCCTGTCTTGCATACATTTCACCACCACAACAACCTTGGATTCTCCCAGGAAATATGGTAAATGGATTGGTGGAGCTTGTCCATAAACGACCGAGCTGTGTAGTTGTATGTGATATGTCTTATTTTTAGCGGTTTTGATCTCATCTTTTGATAGGATTCTGAACCACTTTACGAGTTATTAATGTGCTTTTGGAGGTATTTTGTCTCCTTTTGGGGTTTTACAGGCCTGCAGAGGAGATTCGAGAATATGAGAGTTCTGGAGAGCTTTTGGAGGATTTTTGGAGAAGATACGGAAAGAGTTCGATCAAATCCTAACAGGTTCGATCGAACCTTCACTCGAACAAGGCCTTATGGGCCTGATCCTCAGAACACAAGGCTCAGAAGTAACAGAGCTTGAGTTCGATCGGACCTCATAGAGTTCGATCGAACCTCATAGAGTTCGATCGAACCTTATCCAGAGTCAAATACCGTTTAGGATGAAGCGAAGAAACCGGGATTCGTTCAAAAGAATCAGAGAGGTTCGATCGAACCCCTTGGTGTTCGATCGAACTCTGTAACCGACCTTACCCAGACTTTCCTAATCTGAAACCGAAGCCCACTTGTACCCTGAAGACTATAAAATCACCAGAGAGACACGAGTTTCAGCACGCTTTTCTCTTAACTTTTTCTAGTTGTATTGTTTTCTACTCTGAGGGGTTTTATCATTGATTTGCTAGGGGAGATAAATTTAGAATTGACAACTCTGTATCTGGAACCCCTGTTTTGATTCTATTATAGTACTGATTTATGCTTTCAACTATGCCTTGTTTGATTGCTATGATTATGTCTGAGTAGTTCATTAGATCGGATCTAGGGTTGTACAAAAGGGTCTGCTTGGGTTCCTGTTCAGATTAACTTTGGAGACAAGTTGAAACCTTTAGAAGCTGATCTGTAACCTTGTTTCAATTTGACAAATTGAATCTAAGGTTTAGGATGATTCAAGTCTGACAAACACCAATTGAATCACCCAGATTTGCATCTAAAGGATTCTCTGGGATCCTCTCCTAATTAATGTTTTGAAGCCTGACTTGAACTGACAAATCAAGTTTAGGCTAAGGTAGATCCGAGCCTGACAAGCACCAAATTGGATCATAGAAACTAGTAATTAGATGAGTTTGAAATTGATCGATACAACCTGAGAAACAGGATCGATCAACCCCAGCGAACATACCGAATTAGATTAATTACTGGCTATTGCTCTTGCTGAGCGTTGAGTGACGAATACGAGGTGTTCAAAGAGTTAGTCCAGAATCTAATTTGTGTTCTGTGGATCCCCAATTCTTTCCTCACCACATATCTGAATTGTTCCCGCCAAAAACCCTTTTTAGCCCTAGGTCTGATTGCTTGCTTACCTGATATTTACCCCGTTGCTTTATTTACTGCTTTCATCACTTCACCATTGCCTACTAAATCAACTTTCTTTCTGTCTTAGCCATTTCTCAGTCTTGCCTGTCTCTTTGTGTTAGTCTTTAGTCTCTGTGGATTCGATCCCTAAGTACTACAGTTGAGCGTCTGTGCACTTGCAGATAATTAGCCGTCTAGGGTAAAACCTGAGTGAAAACAAAATGAAACGTGGTATTATACCAATACTTCGCCAATGAAATCCATTTGCTCCGGAGATGTGGTCTCTCACTGCACATACATCTAAAATAGGTCTCCAAACACATGTTCACTACCTCAGTTTGTCCATTACTCTGTGGATGATATGCGCTTGAGAATTGCAGAGCCACGCCGTGCAAGGAAAAGAGTTCCTTCCATAACTCGCTCAAGAAGAAGGTATCTCTGTCACTTACTATAGAACGTGGACAACCATGCAATTTGAACACATTGTCCAGGAACTTCTGAGCCACCGTGATTGCAGTGTAAGGATGAACTAGCGTCATAAAGTGGGCTGCTTTACTCAACTTGTCTACCACTGATGTGTGTGTATTTTAGCGGTTTTAAGCATCAGTTTTCATTCGTCTTATGTTAATTTAAGATGCATTTTAGAGTCTTCTAGGTCGCATTTGCATAATATTTGACATTTCAGGATCAGAAGAGGCCAAGGTGGAGAACTGAGCACTATGAAGCATTATTGGGCGAAAAGGAGCAAAATATGACTAAGTACCGGACAAGCACTCCACGCCGGCCAAGGCCGCCGGCCAAGCAAGACCGGCGTGCCTCAAACAAAGACCTCCGGACGAAGCACGCCGGTCAGGTGCAGCGGTGTGCACTGACCGACGCACCCTCAACAGAAGCCTACAGAGCAAGCACGCCGGTCAGGTGTAGCGGTGTGCACTGACCGGCGGAGACCCCGACGTGACTTATTTTATTTCCTTATTTTTGTGATTTTTGGCCAACTATATAAGGGTCCAAGAACAAAACCCTAGTATCAAGTTTTCTTTTGTAGTTTTCCTCAGTTTTTGAGAAGACTCTCCAGAGAGAATCAACTTTTGGAGATTTCTTGTTACTGGATCATTTTTATTATTGCAATTCAATTCTATTTTGATCTTTTGTTTTCTATCCTCTCTGTTTCCATTTGTTTCCAACTTTTGTGAGTAGTCCTTCTAGCTTATGGATTAGGATATATTAGGGTTGTTGCTTGATTGCTTTTGATGTTTAAGACTGA
>OVAU01001153.1:0-15920 GCA_900406315.1 Biscutella laevigata subsp. laevigata
ACATACTCTATGCATTAAGGTATGATGTAGTTCATATGTCTTTCAAGATAGAAATAATCTCCATCTCAAAATAGCAAGACCACTCCGCCAAGAATACAATATCAGCTACACAATTTCTTTCTCTGATGCTGAAATCTTCTAGATNTCTTCTAGATAAGTAACAACACCTTTAAAGATGTTCTTCACTTCTACCCGACTTTTTATGACATTTATGAAGCTACTTCAGGTATACTAATTACTCAATTAGTAGACTTCATACAAAATGTTATGCTCTCAGCTTATGAGTCAACCACACAAAGCCTCGAAGTATTTTTTTATCTAGAAGATTTCAATCCACATGCTTCAAGTAGACTAAATGTTGAAGTCCTAATTGGGGAATTAGAAATGACTCAAACCCAAGCAACAAAAGATGAAGCGGTGATTGCTCAATATGTTTAGACAATCTAATAGGACCGAACGACATCAACACTTTGGTTTGCACTCAAATTTTTTATCATATTTGTATTTCCAATTGGTTGTGTTACGTAACAACTTGTCCTTATTGTAGAGCTCAATTACTCTAAAACTACATGTTTTTTAACAATATAAAAATATATTTATAATCAAGTTATTATATTATACCCACGCAACGCGCGGGCCTTCCCCTAGTTAGCTATATATATATATGTTTCCCTCTTTGGGTTAACATTATCCTCGTGTCGATGCTGTAACGGCTGATTATTATATAAACAAAATTTGACAGCAGGAAGGTTAGGTGGATTGGAAACAAGAACAAGGGACACGCGAGTGGCTGTTTACTCATTGTCTCTCTTTAGCTTTGCGTGTGAACTATGGAGTCTCCGTTTAAGCCTGATGTGCTCAAAGGTAAGGTTGCTCTCATCACCGGCGGCGGATCCGGAATTGGTTTTGAGATCTCCTCACAGTTCGGCAAACATGGAGCTTCCATCGCTCTCATGGGCCGCCGCAAACAAGTCCTCGACGCAGCTGTTTCCGCTCTCAAATCTCTTGGAATTCCGGTAACCATTTCTCGATCCACGTTTTTTCTTTTAATTTTGGGATGGAATTGGAACGAGTTGGTATGTTTTTCTTCCGATTGATTCTTGAATTCTCCCTCTCTGCATGTGTCCTCCCCACCAAGGCTATTGGATTGGAAGGTGATGTTCGTAAGGCAGAGGATGCGAGAAGAGTCGTGGAATCAACTTATCAGCATTTTGGTAAAATTGATATCCTCGTTAACGCCGCTGCTGGAAATTTCCTCGCTGCTGCTGAGGATTTGTCTGCCAACGGCTTCAGAACAGGTTCACTCTCCTTGAATTCACCATCATCATTTTAGTGTCTGCTTTTTGAGATGAATTCTGGCTTGCGATTTATTGGAGACATTTTTCTTTCTTCAGTGTTAGACATTGACGCAGTAGGAACATTCAACATGTGCCGTGAAGCACTCAAGTACCTTAAGAAAGGAGGCCCTGGGAGAGAATCATCAACCGGTGGTTCGATTCTCAACATCAGTGCTACTCTGCACTACACAGCTTCTTGGTACCAAATACATGTATCTGCAGCCAAGGTATGCTATTGTAGCCATGGGAACAATTGAATTGACTCAAGTAGATGTGATCTTTATGCTTTGAAACTTGAATCAGGCTGCAGTTGACGCAACAACAAGAAACTTGGCTTTAGAGTGGGGAACCGACTACGAGATCAGAGTGAATGGGATTGCACCAGGCCCGATTGAAGGTACACCTGGAATGAGTAAACTCGTACCCGAGGAGATTGAGAACAAAACACGAGAGTACATTCCGCTCTATAAACTTGGGCAGAAGTGGGATATAGCAATGGCTGCAATCTACCTTAGCTGTGATTCTGGTTAGTGAATCTACTGAATCACACCCTTTTAGTTTGAGACAAATATTGGTAGATGATGAAACATTGCTTGATTTTGTTAACAGGGAAATATGTCAATGGACTGACAATGGTGGTAGATAATGGACAGTGGGTTAGCAAACCTCGTCATTTGCCCAAAGAGGCAGTGAAGGAACTCTCTCGTGTGGTGGAGAAGAGGTCCAGGGTTGTGCCGACCAGTAAACTTTAAGAAACATTAGATTTCAGATTCAAGTAAGTGTGTTGTCGGATTATTGTATTCCATTGGAGACAGTATAACATTGGTACTTGTTAAGATTTTATGCTCAATAATGTCATAAGCTTGAAGCTGATCCAGGGCAAAGTAAAAGAAAAGCATATATTAAAAGCCCAAAAGACACAGGGTAAGAAAACACATGAACATGTGACACTAGTGATTCCTAACCGAGAAACAAGAACTTGCTCCAGAAGTTAGGGGATTTCATTGTCTTAATACTATCAAACCTGCTAAAAATGGTTGGAAAGTAGGAAGAAGAAGAGTGGTTGTGATCGCTTAACGAACATTCCTTCTCTCTGTATTTCTTCAGCTCTTCTTTAAGTTCACTGTTGAGAAGATGCTCACAGTAAGCTTTATTGTCTTCAAAAGCAATGTAGATCTTCCAGAACATCTTCTTGTCACTCTCTTTTTCCATATCAAACTCCTTCATCAAGTTCTGGAGAATCCAAGCTCCCTTCAACCTAAAATGCCCTTTTACGAAATCTTCAAACCCCATAAGAGGCCGTTTCAACAGATCTAACATCTGTTGACAAGACTTGTTCGTGTTCATCAACACAATCTCTTCAATGTGGAGAAACACATCTAGAATGTCGTAACGGAGTTTGCCTCTCAATGGCTTAACGTCTTCGCTCAAAGGAAGACCAAATGGATGGTAGAAGAAACTCGGTGTTATAAATGGATATTCCGATGGGAACTTGATGTCGAAAAAGAACAAGCTATGATTCTGATTCACAGTTACAGCAACTCTCATCAGCTCTTTTCTTTCACTGTAAGTTCTCACAAAGAAACTGACTCCTTTTTCTTCCCTGGAGGCTAATTCTCTCTCTAAGATTCCCCACTCTCTCTCTACTTTACCGCTGCGATGAGACCTGTAACCGAAACGGTAACCGTAGAAGTGATGGTCAAGTGGAGCGTCTCCAGAAACAGACTCGAACTTGTTGAATCTCTTGAAGTTTAAATCCGTTTTGTCTCCTAACTCCATGATCTCCTTCTCAAAGATATCGATTACGAAGTAACTGTTGTCCCCAAAGCTGATAATGTCACCAACTTTTTCTTCTGGTTCCGCTTGAGTCTCCGGTTCAAGTTTTTGAGACTCGTCTTGTTTCACATCGGTAGAAACAGCCAAAACTTTCTCACCACGTTTCCTAGATCGATTAGCAGAATTTGACGTACCTTCGTTTGCAAGTAACACTGTAGGTTTACTTGTTGAATCATCATCAGATTCACTGCTACTTACAACAGAAATAGCCTTCATGCACTTGCAACTCATCTCAACCTTATACTTTCAATAATTTTGAGTCCTCTCGAGGATTCTCTTCTGCTGTTTTATATTGAACTTAACCTAAGTTCAGTTTAGATACGGAAAAAATAACCCTAATGTTTAAAAGATAACAGTTTATATAATTATTTATGTCCTATAAAACGAAGGGATAGGGATGGAAACTGTTTGTTATTTAAATTATGTCCTAGATATGATTCTTATTGCCTGATTTTTGCTTACAGATTCCCTTTTTTCTCAGCAATCCATATATTTTCTTGTTTTTCTAACCCCTAATATCGAAAAAATTGAAACAATAATCCCTAATTTATCTATCTTATTAGTTTTAGAGAATTTTAGAATAAATAACAATACAACTATAGAATATTATTTTAGAATTTATAAATATAAATTTAAAAACATTTGTGTATTATTTCTGAATTTATTAAATAAATATAACAAAACTTGTGTATATATTTTATCAAAGTAAATATAATAAATATTCAATTGAAACAAATCTGAATTTGATATATACAAATTTTCAAAATAAATATAACAAAAAGTATAAATTCATATTATTTTAATATTCAGAAATAATTCGTAACCTACATAATTTTTTTAATATAATCCATAATATTTTTTTCATTACTATTTAATTTAGTAAAAATTAAACATTTATTTGTCAACGATAAAAATTAAACATTTATAGCACTTTAACTCGAGAAATAAATATCATAGAACTTTATTTTTGATTAAAAAATAAACAAAAATACTTGCAAGTTTTCTCACTAAAACAAAAAAAAAAATCCCAGAAAAGATGTAAATATTGACTGAATGAAAAGTGTAGGATACAAGGAGAAATAACATGAATCTTCAATAGAGTTATTATATAATCAAAAGTACGAGTACTCATGGAGTATCAAGTGTGGTAATCAGAAGCAGAGATCACAATTACAAGACTATATAGTCAGCATGTCGGAAGCATCTCTTCTTGCTTCTCCTTTTCTCCACGGTAACATCTCTTTCTTACCCAATTTAATCCATTTTAATATGTCGAATTTGATCCCGACCCTCCAAAGTGAAATATGTTGATTTTGTTGCAGCCAATTCAGGGATACACTCCGATTCTTTCTACGCCTCCCTTATTGATGATAGTGTCACTCGTAAAGTTCATCTGAGGCAAATCCACGCGCGTTTACTGGTTTTGGGTTTGCAGTTCAGTGGTTTCTTGATCACCAAGCTCATTCATGCTAGCTCTGCTTTTGGCGATATTGTTTTCGCACGCAAGGTGTTCGACGATTTACCTCGCCCTCAAATATTCCCCTGGAATGCTATAATCAAGGGTTATTGTACAAACAATTTCTTCCGAGATGCTATTCTCATGTACTCCAAGATGCAACTCGTTCGGGTTTCTCCTGATTCTTTCACTTTTCCTCATCTTCTTAAAGCTTGCAGTGCTTTGCCTCATCTTCAGATGGGTCGACTCGTTCACGCTCAAGTATTCAGGCTTGGATTCGAAGCTGATGTGTTTGTTCAGAACGGTCTTATCGCCTTGTACGCAAAATGCAGGCATTTGGGCCGCGCAAGAACTGTTTTTGAGGGACTGCCAATGCCAGAGAGAACGATAGTTTCATGGACGGCTATCATTTCAGCTTATGCTCAGAATAATGACTCCATGGAGGCTCTCAAGATTTTCAGTCAGATGAGGAAGACGGGTGTTAAGCCTGATTGGGTAGCCCTAGTCAGCGTTCTCAATGCTTTCACATGCCTGCAGAATTTGGAGCAAGGGAGATCTGTTCACGCTTCTGTTGTCAAGATGGGTCTTGAAACAGAGTCTGACTTGATAATCACTCTCAACACCATGTATGCAAAATGTGGCCAAGTCGCAACTGCCAAGATTCTGTTTGATAAGATGGAGTCACCCAATCTGATTTTGTGGAACGCCATGATCTCTGGCTATGCGAGAAATGGATATGCCAAGGAGGCTTTTGATATGTTTCATGAGATGATCAATAAAGATGTTAAACCCGACACCATCTCTATAACATCTGCCATTTCGGCTTGCGCTCAAGTAGGTTCTCTTGAGCAGGCCCGATGGATGGACGAGTACATAGGCAGGAGTGACCACAAGGACGATGTTTTTATTAGCAGCGCCCTGATCGACATGTTTGCTAAATGCGGAAGTATAGAATGCGCAAGATCGGTTTTTGACCGAACACTTGACAGGGATGTTGTGGTGTGGAGTGCTATGATTGTTGGTTATGGGTTGCACGGTCGGGCAAGAGAAGCAATCGGTCTGTACCGTGAAATGGAGCGTTGTGGAGTGCTTCCTAATGACGTCACTTTCCTGGGGATTCTCATGGCTTGTAACCATTCAGGCTTGGTGACAGAAGGCTGGTGGTTCTTCAACAGGATGATGGATCACAAAATTAATCCGCAACAGCAACACTATGCATGTATCATTGATCTTCTCGGGCGTGCTGGTCATCTCGATCAAGCTTATGAAGTGATCAGATCCATGCCAGTCCTTTCCGGCGTAACGGTTTGGGGAGCCCTACTAAGCGCGTGCAAGAAGCATCGCCATGTGAGACTTGGAGAATACGCAGCTCAACAGCTTTTCTCTATAGACCCATCCAACACAGGCCACTACGTGCAGCTCTCTAATCTGTATGCTGCAGCGCGTTTGTGGGACCGCGTTGCAGAGGTGCGAGTGAGAATGAAGGAGCAAGGATTGAACAAAGACGTTGGATGCAGTTGGGTTGAAGTAAGAGGAAAGTTGGAGGCTTTTCGAGTGGGTGATAAGTCACATCCAAGATATGAAGAGATAGAGAGCCAAGTAGAGTGGATTGAAAGTAGACTAAAGGAAAGTGGATTTGTTGCAGAAAAGGATGCTTCACTACACGATCTGAACGATGAAGAAGCTGAAGAGACTCTATGCAGTCATAGCGAGAGGATCGCAATTGCATACGGGCTTATTAGTACACCCCAAGGGACAACACTGCGGATCACAAAGAATCTGCGAGCTTGTGTGAACTGTCACGCTGCTACGAAACTTATCTCAAAGCTTGTGAGCAGAGAGATTGTTGTGAGAGACACGAATCGTTTCCACCATTTCAAAGATGGAGTTTGTTCGTGCGGTGATTATTGGTAACAACCGATTGAAGGTAATCTAAAAACTGGATTAGTCTGAAAGTTGACAAAGCTTTAATTATTTAAATCATCAATTCGAAGATTCTGACAAGAACCACAAAAGAAATCTGTGAGAGAAGTCTACTGAAATAACGAGAAGGGAACATTGCAATATCGAGCTGATTACTTCTCCCAGTGGGTAGGTAGCTTCTCAACAACGTTCTTGTCATACAAATACTCAACAAATTCATCTATGAGGTAAGGCCATGCTCCTTCTGCATCATAATTCGACAGCGCTGGATCCACCGTCTGCATCACAGATTACTGTCTCAATCCATATATCAACACTAATCAAGCTCAATGACACAAATGTATCTAGTTTTTCTATTACCCTTGCAAATTCCAGAAGCTGTGACCATGTGTCCTTAGATATGGCCTTGTTATGACGATCCTGGTTTTGAGAAACAAAACTGTATCAGAAGCAATAGATGTAATAGACCATGGCTTATGTATTGAACTCAAGAGTGTTTACCTGTAAGAAATCACACCAGTGATCTACCAACGGCCACTCTCTCTCTGCAAAGAGCAACTGCCACATCCCAATCGCTGTATCTAATGCTAGAGACTTCTGCCCCTGAAATTTTTTACAAATTAAATTATTTCACTAGCCAAGAATAAGAAAAAAAACAACTCCTGAAGGCAACTACTTCAGATCAAACTTTTACCTTCTCTTTCGCCCACCCAAAAGCAAAGTTATATATTTCATGGAACTTGTCTGAACAAGACGAACATTACGTATATGTCAGCCAAATATGGAGGTTTCTATTAATCAATCATAAACCAGATAAAGAAAGACCACTCAATTTTATTCTTACGTTCATCTTTAAGCTCAGAACGCATAAACGACAGCTTTTCCTGCAATTTCGCAATGGAATCTACGCTGCCATCAGAAAATTATGTCTAAGTTAAACTCCACACCAAAAGGTCCTAGAAGGCTAGGATAGGCCACACTACACATTTTAAGTAGCATCAAGACTAGAGTTCACTCACCCTAATGCCAGCAAACCACTAACAAATTCTTGCTTGGAAAATTCACACGCTGTGGCAGCATTCATATGCCACGAAAGAACCAACTGAAATTTGAGAGACCAGTGAGAAACTGTGTCTCATATTGGGTAGTTTTCGTATCCCAAAACAAAAGTAAGAATGCACACAAACAAGTTGTGTGAAAAGGTTTCAGAATAAACATACCGTGACTATGTCTTGGGGTTCCACCTGGAGACAAATGTTAAGACAGATGTTATTAATGCTAATGTGAGATTAACCAGAATTATTCAAGAAGATAAAATACCTGAAGATCATTACAGAGAATCGAGATACCATCAGCTAGAATCATATCCGAATGTGGGTCTGCAGAATGTACTATGACATCAAAATGCTAATATGAGTTCTGACTTTTGATCAACTCAAGAGTAAAGAGGAGTAACTTGCCTTTATATCTATTGTAGAGCTCCTCCAAGCGCCTTGTATCAACATTGCTTCTTGGATGGGGCTGACTATAAAACACATCAAATGCTGCTTCAAGGTGCCAGTCGCTAGCTTTGAGAGCCAGAAGAGCATTCTTTTCACTATACACATTTATAAACAATTTCAGTAAAACAGAGTTTAAGATGTATGAACAATCAAATAATGCGTTTACTCTCACACTACAATACACTGTTTCTTGTTTTGCCTTATATATCACAAACAAATCTACAGTAAAGTAGTAATAAGCTTGCTCGTTGAGATAGATCCAGTAGTTACCTAGCTCCTGTTATCGCCACAAACTGCTGAAGTTTATCACGGTTGCTTCTACTCAACTTATGCTGCAGAAAGAACAGAAATCATATGATTAAACTAAATACATAGAAAGATACCAATAACCACTCAATCGCAAAATCAAGAGCCTTATGCGTTTCTATTCGACTTGTAAGGAATTACCAAAACCCAAAAAAGCAAAGACGACAAATCTTCAGGGTTCACAAGAGGATCCGTAAACTGAGAAGAAGAAAAAAGTAGATGGTGGAGAAAGCGCGTACCATTTTTGAAGAATCCGAAGGCAAAAGAAACGAAAACCAAAAACCCTAGCAAGGGAATCGAAGACGAATCGGGGGTTGAGGTTTGGTTCCTTATCTAATGCTGAGAGCAAATGATGAGAGAGGAGAAGAGTGACTCAGGAGAGGACTCAAAGATTGCTTTTGCTTTCCTCAATTTCTTCTGTGCATTTGCGTCTCTCTTTTCTTCAATGCGAATGTTTTTTACTCTCTTCTTTTCTCACACCGAATTTCTTTCATTCCGTAAGTGTTAAACTGTGAATGAATGAATGTAAAGACTCGGTTTACAAAATCGATCTTAATATTTTATACATTATATATTCTGAGAATAACAATTAGAGTGAGATTTGTTTGTTAAATATTTGATTTTCTCAATAATCAGAATTATTTGTTAAATTGCATAACAACACTAAAAATACCATATGTATTAGTATGTGTTTAATTATTAGTTTTCTAATTAAGAAATATCAAAAATGGAAGTAATAAAATTTAAAATAGGAAATTGTACATTTATATATTGAGAATATTAAATGGAAAAGGTAATGTAATCTAGCCAATGCAGTTGCTCTATTATTACCAAAAAATGAAGTCTGATAAAATATAAATTATGAATTGTTATTGTTATTGATAAAAATAGGATAGTTGATTAATGTTTTTTCAACAACTTGATATTTTTTTAAAAATGATGAAAAGATAATCCATTTCCATAAATCAACGATTACACTATTACAAATCATAAATGTATTTCGACATTTTTTATTAATTTATAAGTTTTAAAATTATCCTAAACAAATATTATTATGAAAATTCGAAGTTTTATACCAAGTGTTTTATTATTGGACTAACATCACTTATTTTAATAATAAGAATTTAGGTAACTTACAAAATAGATGTGGATTCTAACATTATCTGTTAATCAATCCGCTATTATTATTCGTATTTTAGTACAAATTTGATACATTATAGTGAAATTCAAACTTCAAATTATCAAATTAAAATATTATAATCTATTTATGTATGCCTACGGCACAAATCACTAATATTGTATATTTCTCATCATGCATATCTTTATTATAGATTACATTTACTCAAAAGAAAGTTCAATTCTATAGTTTGATATATAAGAAAAAGGCCAAAATCATTAGGTTAGACCCACCAGTCCAACACTTAACCCAGTTTAGAGATGGTGAAATCTGACATTGAAACACGTGTCTTAATCGGCCCAACACTTAACCCACCAGTCCCACCTTGTGAGACCATCGAAATTTATTGAACCAAAAATGTAAAATATAAAATTCTTCACGGCTCACATACTAACATGACGACATTCTGTCTTCATTTTCACTTTCTGGTTAAAAGGTCTTCTCACATTTTCAATTCATACACATATTTTTCTTTTGCTTTTCATAAAGAGAAAAGTGCGAAGAGACTATCAACCAATTATGATCAGAAGAACAGTAAGATACAAACTCAAATTGAATCGTTGTGTTAGTATTAGTATTCTATCTGAAGAAGAATGTATGAATATGTGACTAATGATTAGAAGATATCGAAAGGTCGTATTATCTGAACCATCCATAAACTACAATCTAAGATGCTTCTTGAATTTCTTTAATACTAACTTTTTTTCTGTAAATGTTTGTTAATGACTCAAGTGTTATACAATAAGAGTAACATTTTTGGTGCGCGACAAGAGAAGAAATGTGTGTATAGTAGTCAACGATCTACGTAATTTTAAAGATTCTTCTATTAACATTTTTGAACCACTCGCTTATAAAGTTCAAGGTTCTCTCTAGCTTTCTCTCTATAAAGAGCTTCCCTTTCTTCTCCTTAACTCTTCACACTTTACTTTCTTACAAAACCAAAAATATCTTCAAGTTCATGTCTGGAACTGGAAGTGTCTGTTCTTTAGCTAATATGCTGAGAGTTTATGTAATACTTATAATATGTTTACATATCTGTTGCGCCTCGAGTGAGTGTACTAGTCATGATGATAATGAAGCTGTGTCGTCTCGAGATTCAGAGAAAGCAACGAAGATGAAGTTTGGTTCGATCGTTTTGCTTCTTGTAGCAGGAGGAGCTGGTGTCAGTCTACCGTTGATCGGTAAAAAGATTCCTGCGTTACAACCGGAAAACGATATCTTCTTCATGGTGAAAGCTTTTGCAGCAGGAGTGATTCTCTGTACAGGATTCGTTCATATTTTACCAGACGCGTTTGAGAGACTAAGTTCACCTTGTCTCTCAAACACGGTGGCTGGAAAGTTCCCATTCGCTGGTTTTGTAGCGATGTTAACGGCGATGGGGACTCTTATGATCGATACATTCGCTACGGGCTATTACAAGAGGCTACACTTTAGCAATAATGGGAATAAGCAAGTGAATGTAGTTGATGAAGAAGAGCATGCGGGTCATGTTCATGTTCATACTCACGCGAGTCATGGACACGCACATGGCTCAACGGAGTTGATCAGGAGAAGGATAGTGTCGCAGGTTCTTGAGATTGGGATAGTTGTTCATTCGGTTATAATAGGTATATCGCTTGGAGCTTCTCAGAGTATAGAGACTATAAAGCCACTCATGGCTGCTCTTTCTTTTCATCAGTTCTTTGAAGGTCTTGGACTCGGTGGTTGTATCTCACTTGTAAGTCTCCTTCTCACTTATTGCTAAGTGACTTTAACTTGAAAACTTCTGATAACATGGATGTGAATGTGTAGGCGGAGTTGAAGTCGAAATCGACGGTGATAATGGCGGCATTTTTCTCGGTGACGGCGCCGGTTGGGATAGGAATAGGAATGGGGATGTCGAGTGGTTTAGGCTACAAGACAGAGAGCAAAGAAGCAATAATGGTGGAAGGAATGTTGAACGCTGCATCAGCTGGGATTCTCATTTACATGTCTCTCGTTGATCTTCTTGCTCCTGATTTTGTCAATCCAAGATTACAATCCAATCTCTGGCTTCACTTGGCTGCTTTTCTCTCTCTCCTTCTCGGTGCTGCTTCCATGTCTCTCCTCGCAATCTGGGCTTGATTCTTGAGCTATCAACAAACTAACAAACAAAAATGCCTCTCTTTCTCGAATATGTAATCATGTTTCTTGTCCCGGAATCAAATACTATTCTATTTTTGAAACGCAATGAACTGCTTTTGATAGAGACAAAACAATAGTTTAAAGGAAGAGAGAGGCCAGGAATTGATTCCAAGTGATAATGATAAGAAGCATCAATCGTTTTCTTTTTGCAGCTGTATAATTATATACATCTTCATATCTAAGGGTAAATAGATTTACATATGAAGATGATGAAGTGTCTTTTGTTTACCAACCTCCTGGGATTCTGTTCCAGGACAAGTAGGTCGGGTCTCCAAGTCGCCTGCAAAACCCCAAAACCACACCAAATCAACATCTATCTACACTGTTCTCTTAGAATAGATACACTTTAAGAGAAGAAGACAAACCTGGGTTTCACAAGATACATGATGGTAAATGAAACTGCCAAGAAGAAACAGATTCCTCCAACTGTGAGGTAGGCAATGCCGAGGAAGTCGTTCTTTCCACCGAGCCAAGTTGTTGTTGACAAAACAAGCTTCTTCTTCCCACTGAAACTGTATGTGTTGTAGTTGTTCTTCAGATTCACGTGTATAGTCTCGCCTTTCTTCAGGTCACTCTCTATCTTCCCGTAGAGTTTTCTAAATGTTGGCAAAGCCGCAGTCCTCATCCATACAATCAGATCCTCTTGCTCACTCAGCTGAAACACCACAAGAGACAGAGATTGCCAAGTCAAAAGCTTTGCAAAGGATATGACCGTGTCTGAGACTATACCAAAAAAAATATTAAAGACTTACTGATATATTTGGATCTAGACTAGCACCACCGATTAGATTGCCTTTCTGAAAGTTCTTAGGAAACACATTTTTCCCAAACTTGTGTTCCTTGTCACTATCCCAAGCAATTCCTTTCTTTTTTACTGCTAAAGGTTGGCCTTTTCTTGATAGAGCGTATGTATCATTAAAGAGACTCCAAGCAATCAGACCACACGGCACAATCTTCTGCCCATCAACACCATCCTCAGGCTTGCATGTGTCTGTTTGATTCTCTTCTTTCCCACTTCTCAACTGCGAATCACTTCGGCTTTTCACGTACCTGTAATATCGAAAATACCAATGACACAAAGATTTAAGGAATCTAAGGCAGATATGATTTTAAATGAAAGTAATTCACTTTTTGCACCCAACTACTTTGTGGATCTAGGTCTAGCACTGAAACCTCATACAATATAAAGTATTACCACAGAGGTAGAACTTCTCTTTTTCATCAATACCTGCGGTGATTCTGGTAGAAATTATCAAGCTGGTAGTAAACGTAGATAGGCTGCTTCATATGCTTAGGAACCTGACAAGAAGACATTTTGAAAAGCTGATCAAATCTCAAAGACCTAAAGTTCGACATTGCAAAGTTGAACTAACCTTAAGTGTCCGGTTACAAGATTTATCTTCAGCTCCTTGAATGTAACCAACCTTGTCAGCTCTATGAGACACCGGTATACAATCATAGTCATAGCGATCAACGATCGCAACAACCTACTCATAAAACGTGTGAGATAAGGAACCATTACGTTAGATAGATATAAATGAAGAGCAACACTGGATCATCCTCACTTACATCCTGGGAAGCGAAAAGAGAGATCGCTCCGAGGGGAATGAAGATAAGACTGATTGTCAAAAATGTAAAAATCACCTGCAGAAAAGGATCGTTTGATAGCTTCCAAATGACCAAAGCTGGAGACTGAAACATGAGTAGAGATTACAAATAAGCTGTAAACAAAGAAGCTTACCCAACCAGGAGTAAGAATTGGCTTACAAGCAGGAAGCTCTTGCTGTGTAAATTTTGAATCTGCAATCAATTATTAGTGAGCAGATTCACCTTTTAGCTATAGAATTCTCGAATCCTGGCTAAATTATTTTTGAGAAAGTACATTTGGTGATCCCAGAAGAAAACATGAGTCAATTCAAACACGGAACGAATATTGAATCATAATTTCTAAGCAGAAAATATAGAACTTGTTTAAGAAGCAAGAATCTGAAGAATGACTTGTAAAAGAAACTAAAACAGTGAGCACAAGAAAGGATACTCTGATGCATGGTATGATTAAAAAAGAAGAGATATGATTAAACCGAAGAGTCAACGATAATGGCGAAGAGAGTAAGGATAAATACAGTTGGGTCGTTTAGAATTTCCACGGGAGGCGGAAGAATCTGCCGATCCGGCAGCGGAAACACTAAAGGATGCAGTAGTTGGAGTCATGTGTGAGAAGAAGGAGAGTAGAAGAATGGTCGTCGTAGTCGTCAATTGCGGCGGGAAAAGACCATTTCCCTCAATCTAGAGGAGAGAAATCCCCAAAATCGAAGTTTCGTTGAGAGTGAGACGGAGGATTATACGATCAATTGGTAAAGAGTAAAGAGTCAGGCCTGGGATTAAAAAGCGACCCGAATGGAACGAACCGGATCCGAACCGAAATTTCGGGTTTGGATCGGTTTCGGATCTCAGTTAAAAAGCGAATGGATCTTGAATCAAATATCTATGGATATCGGTTCAGGTTCGGGTTAAACCGAATATCCATGGATACCCGAATTGGATCCGAAAAAATAAAACCAATAAAATCAATTTTAACCAGACATAATAACCTAAGCAAGAAAATCAATTTGAACCAACTAAACCTAACTAAACCGGACATATATAACCCATCCTAAACCTAATCTATACACTTCATGAAAAAAAAAACTAGATCCAAAACTCTCTCATCTCTCGCCGTCTCTTCTCTCCTCGCCGCCTCTCCTCTCCTCGTCGCCTCTCTTCTCCTCGCCGCCTCTCCTCTCCTCGCCGCCTCTCCTCGCCGCCTCTCCTCTCCTCACCGCCTCTCCTCTCTGCGTGGCCTCCGATTGTTTCTCCTTCGAACAAATCAAAGGTTAGCCTCTATTCTCGACTTTTCGGGTCTCGTTGTCTCTCCTCATAGCTAATCCTTTTTGTTTATGTTCTCAGGTTGTCTTCAACGAAGGTTTTGGCCGTTTAGTTACTCGACACTGATTTTCTGGGTTAGGGACCATTAGGGTTTCGTTTTAAGATTAAGACCTTTTGGGTTTAGGTTTGGGTATGTTGTCTATGGGTTGGGGGTAATGGTTTCGGGTTTGGTATTTTGTGTCTTAGTGTAATTTAACTGAGTTTTTTATGATGAAGAACCTGTCGAATATTGCTAATGTTTGTTGTTTGATTAGTAATGAGTAATTGATGTTTATTGTTTGTTCTCTGTTTCGGATCTATTGATGATGGTGAATTGAATTGATTAATGTACTCTGTTGGTGAATGATGAATTGATGATGTTCATTTTGAATAGAATTAGAATTTGGGACTAATAATTGATAATTAAATATGATGATGAATCGATGATGATTTGGGTTTATTATTGAAAATCATTGTTTTGGTTATTTCTGGTATTTACAGGTTATTTCTGGTTATTGAGCTTCAGTTTTAGTTATAACCGAACTGTATCCAAACCCGAATTGCTAACCGAAATATTTTCGGGTTTAATTCGGATCCTCATTTGATATTCGAAACCAGAACCGAACCAAAGGCTACCGAACCGATCCCGAACCGATTTACATTCGGATCCTAAATGGATCTTACACTAAAGAACCGAAACTCGAAAAAACCGACCCGAATCCGAACCGAAGATCCGAAATCCTAGGACTAGTAAAGACGGTCCCTTTTTGCCATTAATTATCTAAGACCATGTACGTGGATTAAAACCCCATTCATGGGTTCTTAGTAATCCCCTATATATTAATAGAGAAGCATTTTTGTTGACGTGTCAACACCAGAATCATTTTGAGTCTAAAATGATGATGTGTCGATCTCTGGTACATTCTCAGATTCAACTCAAAATAAGGTTTAGTTTTCTTATGAAACTACGTAATGTCATTACCATAAATACCATAATACTACATATGTTTCTATATTTAAAATACCTAATATTTTGTAGTTATTTCAATTAAGGAAACAATATCTCATATGTAATCATATCATAGTTTTTATTATTATATTGTCCAATTTATATTAAAATTGATAATTTTCTTATATACAAAATTGAATTAATATATCATTCATATAATAGAAAAACTAAGATTTTTTGGAGTCTTATGTGCTTCAGATTTTTCAAAATGGGTATGAAATACTTAACTTATGAAAACTCGTATTTATAAATATTCCAACATCGACTAAAAGATAATAAAATAATAAAATAATATGAAGCAGTTCTA
>OVAU01001154.1:0-15919 GCA_900406315.1 Biscutella laevigata subsp. laevigata
CCTGAAATCAACTGTCTGATCATTTGCCTAATCTCTCTATTGTCTACTTTCTGCATTTTCTGAAGTTTTACGCTTGATTATCGTTTAAGTGATACAGTGACAGTGTTATTGCTTCTTAGACCTGAAATTGACTATATTGGTTATTTGATTTCTGATGTCTTCCTGAGGTGGTTCGACACATCCCCCTATACTACTTGATTTGGCAAACTTGAGTCATCATCTATACTCTGTTTAAAAATCTTGTTTGTTAGACGGGTTAAACAAACGGGTAAAATCATGATACATAAAATAAAAAATTATATAATTAAATAAATTTATAGAAAATGAGTTAGTATTATTTATTAATCACACATATAATTTTAAAATATAGTTTTCTATAAAATTATAATATTGTAACATTATAATTTAGAAACATATCACCCCACGGGTCAGTAAGTTTAAAAGGAATAATTCAAATTGTAATTACGATAATGCTAAATCACTGTTAGATGTTAGGCTGTTTAGTATTGACGATCATTATTCAATTCTGACTTTAAAGTTGACTCGAAGGTATTTGCATGGAAAACGAGTCCGCGTTATACTTGTAATGCACAATCTACTTATCGCGTGTTAATAAATAAAACAGCAAAAAAACAAACTAAAATAAATAAAATATTTAAGAAATATTTGCGCTCTATGACAGTTTTGATATTAGTATTTGCATTCTAGAACGTTTTTCATAATCTTTTCATTATAGAACACAAACCATTGTGTTTTTACTTTTTTGCTCTTTTTCCAAACTAACAGAACCAATCTAACCTAACTTACAAAATCATTATCGATTGTCTCATTTAACCATACTTAACCGTGCTATTAGTGAATTGTGGTTAATATCGAATTACTACAAATGTTTTATGAATTACCCATGTTTTTTTCAATGGTTAATATATGGATTTAGAGTGATTCAATTGTTGAGTCTATACATCTAACCATCAAGTCAGATTTGTTAATTTTGTCATTGTTGGAAATATACTTACCTAACCACTGAGTCAAGTTATATATATTTTGACAAAATGAACCATAACAACCACTAATTCGTTAATACTTACACAAATTAATAAACAAGTTGTTGAATTGTGGTTAGCCACCACCAATCGAACTTAATAGAAAATGGCTGTTGAATTATGGTTAGCAACAAAAGCAAAACTCGTTGGAAAAATGACAAAATCATAATAATTTTGCTCTAATTAGCAAATGTAAAGGTAATTTGGTCATAAATAAAAAGAATATATGAGATTTAGTTGTAAAGTGCAAACACTATAACATGTGTTCTAGAGTACAATTAAAAGTATCAAAGTGTTGTAGAGTGTAAATCTCCCAATATTTAAAGGATGATGTGTCTCAGTGTCTCTTAATTCTTTAACAGATGTCATAGTTCATAGACTCCAATCCATATAAATAAATAAATATTTTCTCCCGTCTTTTATAATAGTATAATTATTCCTTTTTGATTGGTTTCACACGGCGGAAGTCCTTTAGTCTGGTGGCGTGGTTCCACGCAGGCCGTATTTCTGCATCCGGTTTCGAGTCCCAGCGAGGACGAAGTAGCTGCAGTTTAAAATTTTAAAGGGAGTGGGCCCCCTTGTTATAGCCCACACATATAAATAAAAAAAAAGAATGATTTCACTCGAAGTTAAAAAATTTTCTCAGAAGTAATATTTCCTTTTTCTTTATTTTTAACTATTAATATTTCATCGATAGAAAGTACTGTTAGACAGATTATTATTATTATTATTATTATTATTATTATTATTATTATTATTATTATTATTATTATTATTATTATTGTTATTATTATTATTATTATTATTATTATTATTATTATTATTAGCTCATTGACCAATTACATAAATTAAAAAAAAAGCTTTAAGAAGTTTTGCATAAAACTACTTTCAAAAGACCAAATGATTTTATACTTTGTTGTCGGGAACACACGCAATTGAATAGTCCAAAATAAATTGCCAAACAAAGAAAAAGAAATTGTCCATCTAAAAATGTAAACGATTTTTAAAAAATGATATGATACTATAAATTATTTTAATTAGACGAAGCGTAATGATGTTGGATATAATTAGGGTATGGTTAAAAATTATAGTGGAAGATTATAATAGCATCTCAAAAAAGTAATTATATTTCAAAGCTTTTAAAACTTATTAGATAATAAAAAAATTTAAACAAAACCTCAAAAATAGATTTATTTTATAATGCAATCTTTATATCCAACATAATTAAGTTAAATTTATAAAAAAGTTATAAAAAATACTACTTATATTAAAATATTATAAAAATATTAATTAATAAAATATAACACACATAATATAAAATTTTATATATATATGAAATTACAAGTAAAATACCACATCATTTTCAAGTTGATAATTTATTTGGAAATGTAAAACTTGCAAAATAAAATTGAAATATTTATAAATTATAAAAAAATTTAAGGATTAAAATGATAACAACAAAATATTAAAAATCATAAATGTGATGTTAAGTTATAATCAAAATGTAAATAAGAACATGGAATTTAAAATTTAAATTTTGAGTTTAAAATTTCATATTATTCTTTAATGGTCGAAATTAAGTGCCACGTCATGTATTGCTAGTTGCGGACATACAACAAAACAAGAATTTGAGGAGCACAAAATAAAGAAGAAAAAGATTCAATAATCACAGATTCATAATAATAGCCCATAGAATGTGTCCGGGCAATTGAACAACTTGTTCACTTATTCTTCTTCTTTGTATGTCATATCTTTTCATTTTGTTATTACTAGATATTATTCTATTATATATGCCTTGATTTCCAAATCTACACAACTATACATAAATTTGATCTACTGATGTTTCACTTATATTAGGCAAATAATTCAATAAATTTGACCAAGTTTTTTTTTTTTTTTTTCCACTGACCAAGTTTCTTTTACCCTTGTGCGTTAGTCATTTTATTTTAGCATGTCACGCGACGCAATATAATATATCAAAACTAAATTACATGCTTATAAGAGATTAATTGATTCACCCGTAACTACCCGGACGATTGCGATTTGTAGTGATTTATGCCAATCATGTAAATCGTTTCAAACCGCTTGAAATCGCCTTAAATCTCAAATCCAAAAGCTCATTTCCGCAAGCGTTTGCGGTTGCGGGTGATTAAAACTTTATAAATGGAAAATCAATATTAGTCATATTTTTATATAATATTAACAATAAAATCACAAAAATATAATAAAATAAATATTTTATATACAATATAAACTTTATAAATTAACAATAGTAGAACTATTAAAATTATTAATTTTGAGAAGTATTAATTAATTAATAAATTAACATTTCTTACAAGTTTATATAAGTTTCTCAAATTCATAATTTCTTAAAATTTGCACTTTTTAGTAAAATAATAAATTTATTATACTATTTCACATTATGTTAGAGTTTGTTTTAAGATATTTTTTCATGTTTAGAATTCATTATACTTTCTTTTTATATATTATTTTTATTACTGTTTAAAATTAACATTTATTTCTTATTTATTTAGTAGTTTTATTTAATATATATAATATTTATAGCATTCACTTTGTTTCATATTTTCTTAACTCAATTTACCTAAATATTTTTTGTCCAAAAAACTATATCAATCATAGTATACATTGATAATAAAAATATTTTATTTTAATTTTCTTTGAAGTAAATTATGATTTTTAAAAACAATGCAAAAATTTTAAAATTTTTGATCAAGTTTTCAAATGAAACTTTTATTTATAATTATATATAGTTTTGTTAAGTTAATGGTATTATCTTAATATCATGGTTTTAATATTTTTTCTAATATATATTGTATTTATTTTTTATTTTGTTTACCTGCTATTGCAACCGCTATTGTACCAGTCATGTATTAAGATCCCGCTAAAACACTTGTTTACAATTATTAAACCAATAGTTCATATCGTTTTGTAACGTTATAAACCACAATCATCCACAAACTCATGTAGCTGCAACAACAACCGCTGAATTTAAACCAGTCGAGCCCTAAGTAGAGTAGGATTGTAGGATCATGAATATTTTATAGTTAATAGATTGTACGAGATTGAGGAGGGTCGATAATTCTGATTGCTGTGTAGTGGCCGTCTTTCTACAAATAACGACTTCGATACATATTAGTTGTAGTTTGCAGCTTTATGGGAAGAGGGTTTTCTTGTGGCCATAAATAATAAATAAGATCCGACATTTTTTAGAAAATAGATTTCACAAGGTTAGAAATATAATTTGAAAAGGTTGAAGGATTGTTGGTGGTGAGATGACCATCATCTCAAGGATGACTAAAATTCGATTCGCTTTATGTATAATCATTTTCGAAGAAGAGCTATTCGATTTGAAGAAATTGGACCGGAAGTGAAGAAAACTCATTTGCAGGAGATGATTCATCAAAACTAGTTCAAAAAGCAGAAGATTACATCACACATTGTTTCCTATAAATAAGTAACAATGCATAAATTTGAGGAGAAGGAAAAATATGGAAGAATTTGGTAGAAAGAGATTTTAAATATTTTAGAGTGTTCGATTTAGAAGTTCGTATCTGACCTCGTTTGTATTCAATATGTGCAACTCGCGAGTTTTATAAAGATCATCATATGAACACTGCTCCTAGTCTGCCACCATATTGCTACCCGATAAAACGTCGACGAGTTTGACTCTCCTCTACGATAACTATATGTCTTCTTTAATTTTTTTTTTATTTTGCATGTACTTATTTTTTGTTCGTTTAGTCTATGCACTTTACTTTCTACTCGTTCTAACTTCTTGCACTGTATTTTCTAATCGCTTTAATTTTTTGCTCGGTTTTACTTTCCACTCATTTTTATTTTCTGCTCGCTTTATGTCATATATTTTACGCTATTTGTATTTTAGTTCTTATCTATAATATTTACTCTAAACAATTTTATTTTCTATTTATTATTTATGTTAACCCTTCTTTCACGTGGATACTTAATTATGATTTACTATCTTGAAATATTATTTATATTTTTTGTGTTAATTTATAGTTCAACAAGAATTAAGATTTCATGGATGGAAAATTAAGAAATAAGAAAAACGAGGAAAATTATAGAAAATATAAAATCAAAGGGTCGTAGAAGAAATAACAATTTTTTTTTATTAATTTCCATAAATCTAAAGCGTGCAATTTTTCAAAGCCCAACAAACTCGGTGCGATCTTAAGAGACGTAAGTGGACCCCAAACTCAAACGGTGGAACGTTGACCCCACCCTCGTCTTATATCTGCATCCACTTTCCGCAAATCCTCACCGTTAGATTTTAAAACTCAGATCGATGGCTGTGATGTATTCTACTCAATAACGCGCCGAAAGATACCCAAAGACTTCTCTTCTTTGACCAAATAAATAAACTAAAATGTTTCTACGTATGTATATTTTTTGAATAAGAATATATTATATATTTTTTTCAGCTTTGTAGTATAGTTATTTATATACTAGCATAAAGAGAGAAAAAAAGTTTATTCGATATATAGTTAAAAGTAAAAGTTTTTATTCGATTTAGTCATTAAAATAGTATTAAAAAGATATTTAAATACTATCTGCTAAAAAAAAAAAAAGATATTTAAATACTAAATTCTCGTCAAAAAAGTGAAATTTGACATCAGCAATGTTTGACTCTTTTTTCTCTTTCATCTTTTAAACCAAACCCCACGCACTCTCTCTCTCTTTCTACCTCTCTAAAAAACGTAAACAGAGTCTTCTCTCTCATCTCTCTCTCTCCACACGCTTTCTCTTGTGCAAATCGGAAAATCAACGACCAAGCAATGAGGAAAGATGATCTCTGCATCACCGTCCCACCTTTCTTCCGATGTCCTATATCACTCGACGTTATGAAATCTCCGGTGAGTCTCTGCACCGGTGTTACTTATGATCGCGCTAGCATCCAACGGTGGCTTGACGGTGGGAATAATACTTGTCCGGCGACGATGCAAGTTCTTCAGAACAAGGATTTTATACCTAATCGGACTCTTCAACGTCTAATTGAGATTTGGTCTGATTCTGTCCGTCGCCGAGGTTCTGTTGAATCGGCGGAATTAGCTGCTCCGACGCGGGATGAGATCGCTGATGCGATTGATAGAGTTAAGATCGAGAAGGAAGAGCGATATGATCGTGAGATTTTGTCGAAAATTCTCCGATTCGCGAGAGAATCTGATGATAACAGAGGATTTCTCGCCGGAAAAGAAGATTTCGTGCGGCTTCTCGTGGATCTGATGAGCCAGCTAGATTTCAAATATACATCAACTCCTAAATTACTGGTTGTTCAAGAGGCGGTGAAGATTCTGAGCATGATTCGAAACAAAATCTCAGATCGGAGACGGTTTTCGAATCTGATTTTATCAAACGGTAGAGATCGTTTGACGGCAATTGTCTTCTTCTTTAAAACTGGGAATGTCGAATTGAAGTTCGACTGCGCCAATCTACTGGAGTTCATCGCTGCCGACGCCGATTCAAAGCTGTTAATCGCCGAGAGAGACGGATTAGTCATCGAGCTAATGAAATCGATTAGCAGAGACTCCGATCCAAGCTTAATCGAATCTTCCTTATCCTGCTTGATCGCAATCAGCTCACATAAGCGCGTGAAACTCAGTCTTATCCGAGAGAAACTCATCAAAGAGCTCACGAAATTGTTAACAGATCCAACGACATCGAGCGTTTCCGTGACTGAGAAATGCTTAAAGCTTCTCGAGACTCTAGCATCCACAAAAGAAGGACGATCAGAAATCTGCAGCGGGGACGGCGAATGTCTCAAGATGGTTGTTAAAAAGCTGATGAAAGTGTCAACGGCGGCGACGGAGCACGCCGTGACGGTGCTTTGGAGCGTATCTTATCTTTTCAAAGAAGAGAAGGCGCTAGAAGCCGTTACGAGTACTAACGGCGTTACAAAGATTCTGTTATTATTACAAAGCAATTGCTCTCCCGCCGTGAGACGCATGTTAACAGATCTTCTTAAAGTCTTCAAGGTGAATTCAAGATCTTGCCTTTCGGCTTACGACACCAAAACGACACATATAATGCCGTTTTAATCAATTCTTTTGTAAAACAAAACTGAAATTTTGAATAGTGAATATAAACTATACAAAAAAATGAAGAAGATTCAATTCATTGCTCTATAAATCTCTTATTAATGTAAAGTAAAAATCAAATAATAATGTTGTTGAATTTTCCAATCATATTGTTTTCGTATCATTGATATGATATTTGCTTTTTCTCAACAAACGAATTTAAATATATTCTGTTGGAAAATAGGTCCAAAAATTGATGAATACGTCATCGACCACAATATGTAAGGATGTAACATGTGATTTCAGTTTCGTCTTTAGAAGATTCGAATACATCAACACACGACATAGACATAAACCTATATAAGTCTTAATCATCTTTATCTTCTTTTCCCTCATCGTGTGATACTCTATAGTTCATTTTTATCAACTTTTAATTTCTTGATTTTTATTGGGTAAATTTTTAATATTAACTTTTATTTTTTAAAAATATATATATAAATCCAATATAATTTTCTATGATGGTAAATTCATTGGATCATTGAATTATCTTTGTCATTTTTATTATTTGAACATTGTTCTCGTGTTTCTTTATTTATAGTATTTGTAATATTTTTTAATTTTTAATTAAAACGTTTCATATATCTTGAAAAAAAATCCAAATCTCAATTTCAGTTATATAATTTCAATTTTTTTTCTCTAACGGATATTTTCGTATTTGTTCTAAAAAGTTAAGTTTGCCAGTAGCATCAAATGTAATAATGTAATTTTAAATGATTTTAAGATCATATTTATAAAATATGTTTCTTAAATAATAATATGAAGATAATTCTCATATTTCTAATATTGTTTAGTTTCTAATTAAGTTTTATCACCATTTTTCAATTAGTTTAAATACTCGAGTCTCTTCTTTTTTTAATTTCAATTTTTTTTAACTATTGGAAACGACTTGATATCCTTATAAATTGGAGATAGATTCAAACTACCTTATAAATAAAATTCATTTATATTATTTAATATATCAGTTTAAATTTAAATATAGATTTCCGAGAAAAAAATAAAATAAATCTTTGATTAAAATGAAAATATTTGATAGATGTATATCTATAGCGATATTTTTTTAAAAATATGATATATATTTATAAAAAATAATATTATTGTTACGAATATACATCTAGTTATTTTATAAAGTGGTTAATTATGATTTTTTATGTAGATAAACCCTATTTTATCTATTTAGCAGTAAACCACCCAATTAAAAACACTATTTTAACAGTAAACCACCCAATTAAAAACACTATTTTATACGTTAAAACCCTCCAATAAAAATCATGATTTTTTAGTAGTTCGTGGAATTTTACTATACAATACCATTCTCTCAAGGGGTGTTTCTAGAAACTATAAGAATATATGTATTTGACTATTCATTGTACTGCTAATATTTTATGAGATAAGTTTTAAAAGCATAGCAATGGTCTCGAGGAACCCACGAGTGAGTTGGCCACGGACCACTTTCATTGAATAGAGAAATAAAACTATATAGTATATAACTATAACCACTTACAAGACATGATTGCTTTTTCAAATTATTGACTATATACGACGAACTAACTTTATGTTGTTGGATTCTGAGTTGTTTCTAATAATAAAATATGATTATTGTTGCTATATACGTACGTGTTATAATATTGAGAGTATTATAATCTCTTGAAGAGTCCAACTTTGAGACCTTGCCTTTGACTCGGAATTGGCAAGGAACCAAAGTCGACAAAATCGCCCACAAAGTATGAAAATTTGGGATTTGTGTTTTATTCTTTGGGTTCTTTTATTACTTAAAGTCTTCTGTTTTTGGTCATAAAAAATTGTCGTCAACGAATATTTTAAATGTGTGAATACTTGTTGTCATCAAAAAAAAAAGATGTGTGAATGCTTAATAGGGTTTTTGACCATTCAACCATTTTTTTTAAAATGGATTGGTAACTAATTCAACAAGAATAATTTCACACTCTAGTTTGATAAGTGATCCATCTCCATCAACATTTAAATCTTAAACGATTTTTTTTGTATATTGGTATTTTATGGTTTTATGTTCTTTTATTTATATATGTAAGACATCATATTATCCTCATTTGGGACAAAAAAAAACAAAACAAAAACCTTGCTTTTTAGCATGTTTATAACTTAAAAAAAAAAAAATGTTTTTAGAGTTTATTTGTCATCTTTTGCAAGAGATTATAGAAGTTATGAAGAAATCCAAATCTGTCGAATTCAACTTCGANAATGTTTTTAGAGTTTATTTGTCATCTTTTGCAAGAGATTATAAGAAGTTATGAAGAAATCCAAATCTGTCGAATTCAACTTCGATCAAACCCTACCATAGTCGATCGAATTTTCCTTAGAACAAGATCTTTGATATCAAACTACGAAATGTGGGATCGACTGAAGAAACGAATGCAGGATCTTCGAACTATTTCAACTCAAGACCATTGAGCCCGTTGCACCAAATCCCGGATTTCGTACGAGATCAAGTAGGTTTGATCGAACTCCTACAAGGATCAATTCGAACTCGAAAAGGAAAATCTCTAAATCCGCATTTTGAAACCCATACCCACTACAAAACAATAGAACCGATTAGTCTAGTGAAACCTAACTAAATCTTTCTTAGCAATAACTTTAATCTAGCATTGAGTGACAAGTATCAGAATAGTTCGTTTAGGCGTATGTTAGCGGGTTAGTCTAATTTCAGAGAATAAGCGAAGGGAACATAAAGTAGGTTTTGCGAAGAGTGGCACATTGTTAAGTGTGTACAGAGTTCGTTTAGGCATATTTTAACCTCGAGTTAACGGGTAAGTCTATTTTAGGAAATCAAAATAGATTTAGTTATATCTGAATTTCCATTTTTGACCATTGATCCAAATAGTGCATGAAAATCCTCTTTAACAATTCTTTAGATCTGATTATTTACTTATCTATATCATCTTCTTTATTGTGTTTTTATTACTTTGTACTGCTCTTACAATTGCTAGTTACCATAACCATACAACTCTTTGTTTTGTCTTAGCTATTACTAAATTTTATAAGGCTCTTCGTATTAACAATGTAGTCTTTATAGTTTCAATCTCCAAATCCTTTTAAGATTACTCTGTACACCTGTAGATTAGATGTGTATGATAAAACCTAATTACTCTATACAATTAAGTTCACATCACTACGTAAAAAAAACTGATATTAATTGGTTAAAAACTGAAGAACACTGTTGGTCTCAATTTTTTTTAAAAACCGAAGAATAAGAAACAGCTAATTATTCTGTTGGGCTCACAATTAAAATTATCGGCCCAGTATTAAGTTAAGGAGTCCACTCACGAGCTGGGTTTATCGTTCAGCTTCGTAGGGTTCTTCTTTCCGAATCACAGTCTCCGATCGCTTCGCCGTCGCAGAAATGACGAAGTTCAGGAAGCTCGGCCGGCCAGCGGCTCATCGTATGTCCATGTTCAGGTTTCTTCTTCTTTTAATAGTAGAAACTCTCAAAAGCGTTCCTCGTGTTTCTTCGCACATTTCTATAAAGTTTCTCTCGATCGACATCAAAATCTTATCAGGACTATGGTTTCTCAATTGGTAAAACACGAACGAATTGAGACCACTGTCGCTAAGGTAACTACTACTACTTATTCGTTTTTTCTTCAAATTCTTCTATTTCTGATCTGGTGTTCATAGTCTTCTGATTAGAATCTGTGGTCGCACATTGAGTAATATGCTCAATATTTTGATTTTGCAGGCTAAAGAAATTCGTCGTCTCGCTGATAACATGGTTCAACTCGGAAAAGATGTATTTCGAATTCGAATCATTCCCAATTCTGTAGTTTGAGTTATTTGATTGACATAAATGGTAAAATTAACTTATATTGCATCCGATGGCTTAATCACAGGGCTCACTCAATGCAGCAAGACAAGCTGCTGGATTTGTTAGAGGAGATGATGTTCTTCACAAGCTTTTCACAGAGTTGGCTTATCGATACAAGTGATTCTTCAAAGCTTCTTATTGATTTTGTAGTCTCTTCTTGATTACTCTGTTTCGTCATCTAATATGTTATGTGTTTAACAGAGATAGAGCTGGTGGATACACAAGAATGCTTCGAACTCGCATACGTGTTGGTGATGCTGCTCCAATGGCCTATATCGAGTAAACCTAACTTCTTGTTCTCATCTGATTCCATCTTTGGATTCATAGATTATCTGTGTATATAGTTTAGGAAGTTTCCTTAGTGAGCTAACTGGTCATATACTTCGTTGGTGCAGGTTTATCGATAGAGAGAATGAGCTACGACAGTCTAAACCAGCAACACCTCAACCACCACCTCGAGTGCCGCTGGATCCATGGGCGAGATCTCGTCTCACCAGACAATACGCACCACCAAAGGAAGAGAAGAGTTCGGATTCTGACCTATAAGTATAAGATCTCTCTCTCTGTCACACAACGGAAGATGTTTTGTTCTTCTCTTGTCCATGTTGTTTTCTGCTTTCAACTCTATTCATCAACACTATGATTCACAATATGTATGACAAAAGTTTAGAATAACAAAGTTACTTACTTTTTCCACCTTTGAAACAGTTTAAATACAGTTTACATGTAGCCATGTACAAGTATTTGACATTACAAAATGGTTACAATGGTGATTTCTCCTCCTTTTCAAAGCCCTAATAAAAAACCCTTCATTTTCCTTTATTGGTCGAAGCCCACTCATCAGCCTGAATGAAATTGGCGACAGAGTAAACATCAACATGCTTCTCAGGTATCTCACTACTCCAAGGAACCCTTTTCGATCTATCCGATCCTGAACCTGTATTCTTGTACTCACCGTAATACAAAGTCTTCAATGCAAAATCTCCATCCCAAGGCATCCATCCATCAGGAGTAATCAAAGACTCAAGACTACAATTCACAAAAACCGTCCTTGAAAACTCTTTCCATGGTCTTCCTAAATAGTTCGTATGAGCTTTAGGGTTAGCTTGAAACTCCTTTAGGTATTCCTCTGTTCCGTTAATCGAACAGTTTAAAAACACGAATCCAGTGGATTGTGCAGCGTCGATTCTCCCGTGTGCTGTGATCACGTTATTTGGGCCACCTCCTTGGTCGACTTTGGAGTTTTTTGAAGCGATTAGGATATCGCAATCTTGGAATACTGAAGCTGAATTACCGAAGATGAAGTCTACATTGCCTTGGATTCGACATTTTTTGTAGAGTTGACGAAGAGAATGAGCGTAGACGGTGTCTTGATTCCCAAGTAACTCACAATTTTCGAGTATTGAGAAATCGCTGTCTGATCTAAACGCAACGGCTTGATGCGCGTCTGCTCCTGCTGTGTTCTCTATGGTTAAATCACGAGCCATGAATCCATCACCGAGAACACCTTAACCAAAAAAGTAACAAATTAAACATTTTTCAAGATATGAGAATTGTAAACGTTAAACGAAAAACTCACCGACGGTTGCAGTTTGGAACGTAGTCATCCCTACTTGACCTACATTCAACGACCCTGTAATTACCGTTTTACCCATTCCATCACCGATAAAAACAACGTTCTTTTTTTCAAACGGAACCCTAACGGTTTCCTCATACACTCCTTCTTTAATCCCTATAACAAACTTAACGGTTCCATTAGTTTCCGGCGCTTCCTCAACGGCGTCCTGAACCGTCTCAAAATCACACTCCTCCTCTCCGTCTATACACACTGTGACGTCTACCGTTAAATTAGACGGAAAACCCAAATTAGCCTCCTTACCCGAGCCCGAACCCGGCCCAGCTTTCTCCCAAAACCCGTCTCGTTCCGTCGATGGATGTATCCATGAATCGACGTTGTCTCCGAAATTGTCTAACGAGATCATCATGCCTAACGCGTTTCCGGTGAGGTTCACGAGATTGCCGAGAAATTTTATTGTGTCCACGACTTGTTTCGTGTCATTGACCTTTCGAAGACCTGCCCAGCAATCGTACTGATAAGCAAGAGCTGCGCTCATCCACGCACGAGCGTCTTTGATTTTGCCGCTCTTCACGACGAGGTTCGTCGATTCGGTGCGGTGTTCGGAGTATGCGAGAAGTTGGAGGCAAGTGTTGGCAATGTTGGTTCGGTTTTTATTCTCTGGGGTTGAGTTCAAGATAGATTTGATTTGCGATTGNATAGATTTGATTTGAGATTGACCGGATTTAAGATTCTCGAAGGAAACGGAAATCGCCGAGTTGATTATCTGAACCGGTTTTGGATCCGGAGGGACCTGGCCTGGTTTAGAGAGCGAGGTAACGCATTGGTCAGGGAAACGCGTTGCTTTACAGGCGAGACGAATCTGAGCGATTGGAGGTGGAGGAGGATGGCTAGAGGAGGGGGGTTTTGGAGGTGTGTTGTGGGAGGATTTAGGGATGGTGGCATAGAGGATGAGAGATAAAAGGAGGATAAGAATGGAGGAAATGGCGATGATGATTAGGATGAAATTACGTTTTTTCGGCTGAGATTTTACGGCGGAGGAAGCAAATGGTGTGGAAGAGGAGGTGGAGGAAGAGTACGGGAGTGTCGGAGAATCCATTTGTATAGGTTTAAAGGTTAATCAAAACTAATTGAAATTAAGAAATTGAGAAACTGGAGAATTTACAAAAATTGAAATCTAGTTGTTGACAAAAATAAATAAATTGAAATCTAGATTTCATTACTAGATTTCGGAATGAGATTTGATTAATCTTTAATTTTTTTTTTGGGTTTTGTTTGTATTTTTAACGGCTAGGAAAGGGTTTGGAAATTAAAAATTAGGCTTAATATTTAATGGTATTCTATTTTCCCGGTCAATTTTTAACGGGCTGGGCTTCAACGGCTGAAAAGCTGCCACGACATCCTTATGATGTAAAGCAAAAACAGATTAGTAAAACAACAATGGTTTTTTTTTTGGTCAGGCTACGAGTCAATACCCAAGGGAATATAGAGTTTGCAATTAGAATGCTAAAAAATAATGCTTTGAATCGTTCATGTTTGGATTGTGATTGTATTGTTTATGAGCTTCAGGAGAATATCGATTCCATTATTTCTTGTAATGATCTTTAAAACTCAATAAAAATATCTCGTTTCTTGAATCTTTTCAGGTGGAAGAGATAAGAACAAACTAGAGATAGATTCTCCTAGTTGGTTATCTTCGAGTTCAACTAATATACAATAGTTTTCTTATGACGACAATAGTAAATAGTATATATGAGATTAACACCCATAACAGCCAGAGTTATAAAAAGTTTCTAGAGCTATTAACTCCAAAATAAAAAGATAAAATAAAATAAAATCTAGAATTAATTCTAGATTTGGATTTTTAAGAACTGGATGAGAAGCGATTCATCTGATGACATATCGATAGTTAATTGGAACCGAGTATAAGAATCGAGTTTCTAGAGCTGATATTTTACGTCATTTAACTCCAAAATAAAAAGAAAAAATAAAATAAAATCTAGAAATAATATAAGAATCGAAAAAAGGAGTAGGACACATCACGTTTTCGTAACTAAATATTTTAAAAAATTATATCTTTCACACAACAATAATAGAATAATTAAATTTAATGCCAATAACCTCCCTTATTTTCAACATGCCATAACCCCGATATTATTAAAATATTAGTATGAGTTCTTAGTTAATATTGATGCGGATGGTATGAGGCATTAGACGGCATATTGAATAAATATGTGATTTTTTTTTTTTATCAGCAATACATATAATGTGCATGATTCAATTTTGGATAATAATTGTACTAGTACAAAACCACTAGTAAATGTTCTAGTTGAACAAATATGTGATTATTGGTTACATTTTGAAACTATTTGTTATTGCAATGTAGTTGAAATCTGTTATGCTGCAATTGGAGTAATATGACATGGTTCTATATGATATATCTACACCGAATTCAAAGTCGCACTTGTAAAGACAAGACATTAACTAAGGAAACTTGAAGAAACCCTTTTCTGCATGATTCCAAATACGATTTGAGATTAACAAAATCCTAGAATCACAAATCTCAAGTTTATTCAATGAAAAAACAGATAGTATTATACTAGTGTGTATTCTTTTTTTTTTTTTTTCACAAATGGAAGCATATATATAATTCAGGGTCATAAACCCAGCATTCTTTACAAAAGAGAGCACCAAGAGGCCCTTAACCTTGGATAACCAAGAATCAAGCCACAAACACCCAAAAAGCTTGATCTATACCTTTACCCCTTTCTACTCTAAACCTTTAAAAACTCCCCAAAGGACAAGAAACCACAGGGAAGCACTCAGCCTATGCCTTTACTTTTGACTTGAAACTCGTTAATGAGCCACGATGGAGCTCCTCTCTCCACATACGATTGTATGAGTCCAAAGTGAATAACGCTTTGAGCAATCCGAGAGGTCAAAAGGTTTGCTGTCCTCACTTCCGCCACCAGTTTCCACTCCTCAAAAAATGAACCAAATCTCCTAATTTCCTACACAAAAAACATAAAGGAGGGCCACACTTGTGGCCTGTTCACCGCAGCAACCAAATCCTTTGCATCTATTGCAACAGCCACTCTCCTAACTACATGGCTCCTCATACTATCCAATGCCCAAACAATGCCTTCCGCTTGAAGCTAATATAGAGACTCCACGTTAAGCGCCGCCTTACGACTGTGGATTAGGACCCTTCCCATCTTATCTCTCAACACCCAAGCCTTCCCGCCTCTTTTCTCCTTTTTTGCCCAGTGAACTGCCACATTACACTTGAGGTTGATTTCACCATCCGACATCCATGCTTTCTTCACTTGTTTGTTCTTCACCCTTTCTG
>OVAU01001155.1:0-15918 GCA_900406315.1 Biscutella laevigata subsp. laevigata
AATCCGGGCATGGCCCGGGTCCTAATCTAGTATAAATGAAATATAATTCACAAAATATAAAGATTGCATAAAACTTTACGAGATTTCCATCTCAATTATTATGGAGTGGCGCGCGTCATCTCCCTTGCGACACACATCAGAACAGAGAGAGGAACGAAACTGAAGAAGTTACGTATTAACTTATAGCCACTTAGTTTTGTCTCTTTCCGATTCTCATGTATCTCTCCAGTCTTAGATTGCTTCTTCTTCCTCTTAGCTATTACATGATTCGTCTTGCGAGACCTTCTTAGGCTTTCACCTTCTCGATGACCCTCTGCTCCAGCTCCCATCATGACTCAGAATCCTCCTCCGTCTCTGCAAACGTCTCACTCTCCGCGTCGGGTTACCAATCGCCGAGTCCTCATCGTTGGTAATTATTGCCACGACGTTCTGATCCAAAACGGAGTTGTTGTTGCTGAAACCCTCGGCGGCGCTGCCTCTTTCATCTCCAATGTTCTAGATTCTTCGTCTGTTTCTTGCGATTTGGTCTCCAAAGTCGGACGCGACTTCAGATACGATGTTAGACACTCCCCGATCGTGGTTCCGGAGAAGGAAACCACAGTTTTCGAGGCGTATTTCGATCTGGGCAACGATGGAATTGGTCACGCTGATCGAGTATTGAAACGGGTCTCTGCATGTGATCCGATTCTCCCTTCGGATATCCCCGATTCGAGATTCGATTTCGGGATGGCTGTTGGAGTTGGCGGTGAGATTCTACCTGAAACGCTTGAGAAAATGGTAGAGATCTGCAACGTAGTGGCTGTAGACATTCAAGCCTTGATTAGGAATTTCGATCCCCTCGACGGAGCTGTCAAGCTCGTGAATTTGAAAGAAAGTGGATTTTATCACATCGTGCAGAGAATCGGATTCTTGAAAGCTTCGTCAGACGAAGCTCTTTTTATGGATGTTGAACAAATGAAGCAATTGTGTTGTGTAGTGGTCACTAATGGTGAAAAAGGATGTAGGATTTATCACAAGGATGATGAAACTGCAATACTTCCATTCTTGGCGAAGCAGGTGGATCCTACTGGCGCCGGAGACAGCTTCCTCGGAGGTTTGGTGGTCGGCCTTGTTGAGGGTTTGACTGTTCCTGATGCTGCATTGTTAGGGAACTTCTTTGGTTCCATCACTGTGGAATACATTGGTCAGCCCAAGTTCGAGTTGATGATGCTTCAGGTTTGATTTCTATTTCATTTTGATTCATGGATCTGCATATTAGGAAACTAGCACGAACTTAGAGCCGATGAAAGTAGTATGAAAATGTCTTTATCATAATCCTAGGCCTAGCAAGAACCCGGACAAGATTCTTAGTTAGTGTTTAGTTCCTCCTAGTAGCAGTACAGTTTGAAAAAGGCTTATCTGATGTTGATAAGTTCCCAATTTGAAAATGTGCTAAAGTCCTAAGACATTTGCGATGCGTTTGATATCTTTGTGATGTGCAGAGAGTTAAGGATGAGGTACACAGAAGGAAGAAGCAATGCAGTCTCTCAAGCACACATAAGAACGACGAGTTTCATGGTCGACTAAGTCTAGCACGGTTTGAGAACTCTACAGTTCAGCCAAAGTTATTGGTCAATGGTCACTCTTGTGATCGGTGCGTGTGAATACGAATACGGAATCACCTTTTCAACTAACAACACTCTTCTGATCTGATTCGTGGTTTAAGCCACATTACTGAATTTTGGATATTTATTCTAAGTGTATAAACGCGACGCTATAAACAGCGTCTTCTAACGTACTTTGTGTCCCCAAATTGAAGAAAGTTTGGATGAGTTGTTATTTAATCAAGAACATTTCATTCTTGTATACTTTTTTTGTGCTATTGTCCATTTTTTTCAAATTAAACCCAAGTCAAAATAATAAATTAAAGCAAATGTTCTTGGGAATCCAAATTTTGATAGGTTTGTGGTCGAACCGGGAAAAGAAACCGGTCGGTGTATTGAGTCGTGAACGCAAAACATGGTCACCATCAGCGCGTGAATGCAAAACGTGTTCAACATCAGCGCGTGAATGATGCGGCGATTCCCGATTCTCAATCAAATCTGGAGGGAGAAGACATTGGCATCTTTACTTTCGACCAATATCTGATTACTGTTTTTTGGATTAAATTCGTCTTCCCTCTCTCCGAAGATTCCCGTCGGATCTTAGGGTTTCGGTTTCTTCTGCAGATCGGATGATAATGTTTTGATTCTGTGGAGATTTCTACGGCATTGACTCGAGTTATCTATATTCGTGCGCTAATGAAACATCAGAGCCAGCAGAAGAGGAAGAAGAAGCGGTCTTGCGCCGCGAAGCCCTCCGGTGATGGAGCGGCGTCTGACGGGAACCAAAAAAACTTGGAGGAAGAGAGGGAGGACGGCAAAGGAATCAATGAACTAGAAAAAACCAAAATTAATGTTATCGAGTCGTTAATGGAGGCTTTTTGCTCGGTTTCAATGGAGGAAGCGATGGCTGCTTATAACGAGGCAGGTGGGGATCTGAACAAAGCCGCTGATATTCTGTCGGATCTGCTAGAAACCGGCGATGATCCGTCGACGAGTTCGGTCGCCAGTGGGTCTTCTGGTCATGAAACTGGGTCTACATCTGAGTACGGGGCTGGTTCAAGCTCTAGCTGCAGCGAAGATCTGATGAGGGAGAGATGTTTTAAGGGAAGCAAGCAGAACAGAATTATTGCTGCCACTGGGATGGTATCTTCCGTGATTGGGAAGGATTACCTGAAGCCGAATCCTGTGCTAAAAGAATATCCTTTTACGGTAAGGTCTAAAGAGCTCTGTATGAATGGGAAAAAAGCTGCGGATAGAGAAAAAGCTGAACAGTTCCTGAATTCAATGCTTGGAGATGATTGCGAGCTTAGCATGGCTGTTGTTAGAGATGTGCTGTGTGAGTATTTCTTCTTAGTGAGTTAGTTTATCCCTCAGATAAGATATTAGTTATAGGTCGCTTACGTATTACTTTCCAGCTGCTTGCCCCGTGAAATTTACGATTATAATATGAAAATATGTGTCAAACACGAGAGACATGATAGTTCAACAAATTGACATGGAAGTCTCTTTGCAGGTCAATGTGGCTACAATGTCGACATGGTAAGCAGATTGTCTTCAAACTTATATGTGGGAGGTATTGGTATGGAATCGGGAAAGTGCATACGCTGATGCTAGCCTGGCCATTTATTTCAAAGCTTAATTATTTTTTCTTCTTAGGCCTTGAATGTCTTGCTTGACATGTCTTCTTCATCAACTCATGATTCATTAAGTGGTAGATGTTTCGGCTTAGGAGTCAGTGATAGTGTAAGTGATTGCCTTTTGTTTTCTTCACAGATCTGTTTACTTTGTTTTCCTACTCGATAGAATAAAGTGCAATCTCTTGATGTTATTTAACAGCTGGAAGAAACATCTTTCGATACTAATACTTCTGAAAGTGAACTAAAGGATAGTTTCTGGGGTATAGACTATAGTAAAAGGTACTGCCACTTGATTCTTAGGCCTTCTTCTGGTTTTTGCAATTCACCTATATTGGAATCACCGGAGTGGGTTCACACATTAGTTACTGGATAACTAGCTCTTTGCAAGTTGTCCTCGGTTCATCCTTTTATCAAGGAACAACAAATGTGCACATGATATTTACTCATTAGAAAGCGATTGCTTTAATTCAACATTGTGTGTAAGGTCAAAACTAAATATGTGGCCTTTATTTTCTTACGGTAGGGATTACTCAAAAGCTCTCACGAGTTCTGAGGATCATTTTGCAACTAGCCAAGGAATCAATGAGCTTGGGCTTCCACAAAAAGTGTTGGAGTCTCTGTTCAATATTCGCCAGAGTCCTAAACATGAACCAAAGAAAATGAATTGGAGAAATGTAGCAAAGAAAATGCAGTCACTTGGCAGTCATGCTCCTTCATCTAGTGGGGAGGAGAATCAGCCTGATACTTTTGGTATTTTACGATGGCTTCCTTTTTTAGTATTTGTGTATATGGCTGCAAATAGCAGGCTCATTTTGACATGAGCTCGCAGGCTACAAACTTCAGATGTATGTTGTTTACCCGATGAAACACGTGACAATTTTGCTCTGGTTTCACTGGCAAAAAACATCTGATGTTTGGATTGCTTGTTTGTGTTGCAATTCTTGAATTAATCTTTCTTACTCGTGAATTGCATTACCAATCAATTTATACATGTGTTGCAGTGAAGGGTGACGGATATCATGAACTTAGAAAAGGTGCAGATGACCAGTGGAATGTTACAAAGTCCTACTATCAAAAAGTAAGTTCAACTTGCTTCCATGTCTCTTGGCCTCTGGCTATGGTGGACTCCTCAATTAATAATGCATTTATCACTTGGTTGAAGGCTGCAGAAGCACATTCTAGAGGTGGAAGGGGGCACGCTGCTTACCTTTCTAACAAGGTGCACCTCATGGTCTATATATCATGCTATCGTGGCATCATTTTTGGAAGTGCGAAATAAACTTGTGTCTTTATTCTTATAGGGCAGAGTGGCATCTAAATTAGCTCAACAAGCAGATGAGAAGGCAAGCCAAGATATATTTGTTGCAAGGTTAGCTGTTATGGGGGAGTTATAAAAATTATGCTAATAAACTTTCCCCTTTATTTTCTTATGGACCAAGCAATTGTATCTATTTACTGTGCAGAAACAAGGGTATAGAGAATGTGGTTACCATTGATCTGCATGGTCAGCATGTTAAAGCAGCAATGAAGCTACTGAAGCTACATCTCTTATTCGGATCGTATGTTCCTTGTAAGTACTCACCAAACTCAATTACTAGTCGCATCCTCTTTTTGTATTTCTTCGCCTAGTCTTGTCTTGCCATAAAACCTAAGATATTTTCTTCCTCGTAACAATTGTGAAATCATCCAGCCATTCAGACGCTACGAGTGATCACTGGATGTGGGTCTCATGGGTTTGGGAAGTCTAAGGTGAAACAATCGGTAAGTTTCTTCAATACCCTCTCACATTTAAACTGAATGTGAATCAAACTCTAGAATCAAACTACGTAAGTGATATCAAACACGATGGATTGGGGATGATCAGGTGATGAAGCTGCTAGAAAGAGAAGGAGTTAGGTATTGTGAAGAGAACAGAGGAACATTGCTGATCAAGCTTGAGGGATGTAGTAGAGAGTTCAGTTTCTTAGACACAGAGAGTGACTCTGAGTAACTTGAAACTAAAACGAAATTCAAGTTCTAGCTTTAGATCTTAACATTATGTCTGTTTGTCAATATCTGATTCTAGCTCCATGTGTTGAGTAAATGTTGATCAAATCTTCTCTTCCTTAATTCCCGTTTTCTAATTTCACGTTAGGGAGAATACTTTGGCTTATAGCCTGATACAGACGGAATGTATATTTTTCGTTCAACTAATATCTGGTTTAGGTATTAGAGATTTGCTAATGTTTAAATGTAGGTATATTAACGAAGAATATGGTACAGAACTGTACTGATTAGTGATTACAGATAATGATAGTAGATCTAGAACACAAATCTCCTAGTTAACAGAAATATGAACCAATAAGTGGCACTCAGCATTGTATATCGTCCAAAGAAATCATCCGTTAATTCTATTTTTTTATGTAGTCGAGTCCAAAGCAGCACAAGTAAAAGAAAAACCAGAATGGTAGAAGCTTTCAGAAGTGACTAAGAGACTTGTTTGAAAACAAAAGTCATCAAGAACTGAGGATCAAACTGGGAAAACAACATCAGAGTTGGTCACAGAGGAAGCTCACCACTGTCTACAATCACCACTTTACTCTTGGGAGTTCCACTCTGGTTTCCTTCAGCTTCGATTTTGTAAACGACATCCATCCCCGTCACTACCTTCCCGAATACTACATGTCTCCCATCCAACCTGTATAACCGAGCTTTCTAATTAAGCAACATATCAATTTATGTGTTTGAAATCCAGCTGACTCTGTGCTCACCAGCTTGTTGTTACTGTTGTGATGAAAAACTGTGATCCGTTGGTGTCTTCACCGGAGTTTGCCATTGAAAGAAGCCCTAAGAAAAACGGAATCAGGTTAAAATCTCACACAAGGAAAGCAGATGAGATTGTACACACAGAATACTGAAGCAGCTCCCACCTGGACCAGTATGCTTGAGTTTGAAGTTCTCGTCAGCAAATTTCTCACCATAGATAGATTCTCCACCCATTCCATTTCCGTGCGTAAAGTCACCTCCTTGAAGCATAAAGCTTGGTATGATCCTATGGAACGAACTCCCCTTGTAATGGAGAGCCTTTCCTTTCTTACCTATTCCTTTTTCCCCTGTCAATAAAAAGAGTATACAGTTCAGTAGCTCTCATTCTAGGTACATTCACACTCCTGTGCTAAGATGTGATATATTCGATTCACATGAGATGAGAATAAGCAAAACTTTGTTAGCTTACCTGTGCACAGAGCTCGGAAATTCTCTGCAAAATCAGAAATTTCAGGAGTGATTAATATCTTGCTCATACACAAGCTTGCAATCAAGAATCAACAGGAACAAGAAACATGTCAGGGGTTAAGGGTACCTGCAGTTTTGGGGACTGTCTTGCCATATAGACCCATGACAATACGACCTGGAGGAAGAAATCATTAGTCCGTATGAGACGTTTTCAGGGGAAAGCAACAGATAAGACAAAAACTCAAAAAAAGAAGAAGTCACCAACATGCATCATCATTCATAAGAACAAACTCAGGAACGAGGTCATACCAGCTGGTTTTCCATCAATTTCGACATCGAAATAAACTTTGTTTGTGATCTCCTTTTTGTTTTCCTTGGACTTTTTGGCCTGAATCATGGAACCAAACATCTAGAAATCAATATAAACACTAGCAGTCGTTTTCGTAACTTTAACTGAAACCAATATATTTGAACACATAATTTCACGCAGTAACGAGCTCTCCGAAAATATTTGTATTCGATGATGTTGAATCTAATTACATATACAAGGAACAAAAGTCAGAACTTCCAAACAACTATATGGTAGTTCCACTTTCCTAAATATCTTCCGTCAGTGATTCAAGCACTACAAATAGAATCACAGATCCGAACACATCTCAAACACACTGATCCTACGAGAAACTACACAAATCATATTAAATAGTGATAAATGGCAACTAATGTCAGAAACATTTCACAGAAAAACGCCGAATCAAAGAGAATCAAGGCGAAAATCAACACAATCGATCGCACTCAATTCGGTATGATCTAGATCGTGCAAAATCTAAGAACTCAATAAAACACAGTGCTGCCATCGATCGAAACAAACAAAATATTGTACCTGAAGAGAGCTAAGAGTTCCTAGAAGAAGAAGACTCCATAGAAGCAGGGTCACTGAGCTCGCCATCTCGCACCTTGCAAAAGTGTTTCTCCAGAGTCTCTATTTTAACTTTGTTCATTTATATTTCCACCTGAGCATAACAAAACCACGTCGACGTCCAATGATAATCCGCCACCTGGCTTGTTTAGCATAGCATTCTACGACTTGGTTTACTTACCAGTCAGAATTATTTGGGCTCTAAAAATTAGTAGCACCGTTAATGGGCCCTTGATGGTCTTTTTCGTACGTTAATCAGAAGCAAAAGCATGTCACGTTATAGTTTTGTTCTCGCTAATGGTTTTAACTAATTACTAAATGTCACTATCATTAGACTATGCACGTTTTGTTCACGTTGTTTTTTTGTCGTTCTATTCACGTTTATATTGTCCAGAGTTTTCCAATATAGTTTCTTCGGTCTGTTGGACATTCAGAAACTTTCGTATGTTTCGATTTGTTAAAATCTAAAACCCATCCGTTCAAAAAAAAAAAAAAAAAAAAAAAAAAAAAAAAANAAAAAAAAAAAATCCAAAACCCAAAATCTAAAAACTAAAATAAACAGATTTAGTGAAACATTCATAGTCTACGTTTCTACCTTTTTGATCTAAACAGGACGATACATACACATATACGTAAAGATACAGATAAAGGAAGAGAGAGAGATGGGTAGTTACCGAATGGGTCTGATCTTCACGAGGAAGTTCGACCTCACAGAGCCTGGTCCGGTTGATGACGTCAGACATGTTTTTGAGAAATACGCGGAGGGTGGGGCTCACATGTCGCCGGAGCAACTACATAAGCTCATAGCGGAGGAAGGAGGAGGAGGAGAATCGAGTCTCGAGAAGGCGGAGAGGATCGTTGACGAGGTGCTTCGCCAGAGACACCACATTGCAAAGTTCACGAGACGAAACCTTACTCTTGAGGATTTCAACTATTTTCTTTTTTCCACTGATCTCAATCCTCCCATCACCGATCAGGTTAACTTTTACTTTAACTTCTTCTTTTTTTGGTCAAACTCAGGGGGAAATGCGAGTAAATGGTCTGAAAAAGTATTGGATTTTGGGAATATTGATCGTGTTTGTTTCATGACAAAGAAAGCTTATGACTTTCAGATTGACTCTGTTGATTTTGCCGGAAATGTCTGAATTCTTTCTGGGGATTTTCTCTCGATCTCTCTCTCGTCGCTTTATATTTGACTCTCTTTTGTGTGCTAATTTCTGGATTTTCAGACCTAAATTTGTTATTCTCCTTCTGTTAGCTTCTGAGTTCTTATGAATCCAATGATTTCCAGATGAAGTTAGTTAGGTTGGTTTCTTTGAATGTGAGAGATGAAAAAATTCTCAGTTATACATGTTCTTGTTTACTCTGCGGCTGATAGTCTAGGAAATGCTTTTTTCTGCAGATCTTTTTAGATTTCTATCTACTAAGATTCAGAAATTAAGCATTTATTCTCAGAATCTTGAGGGAAATGTTGTTTAACCATTGTTGGGTATTTTTTCCAGGTCCATCATAACATGGATGCTCCTCTGTCAAATTACTTTATATACACAGGCCACAACTCCTACTTAACTGGAAATCAGCTCAGTAGCAACTGCAGTGACCTTCCCATTGCAGATGCATTGACACGAGGCGTGAGGGTGGTTGAGTTGGATCTCTGGCCACGGGGTAATGATGATGTCTGTGTTAAGCATGGAAGGTATATTCAGTTTGGGTTTTCTTAATAAGAAAAAGGATAGGTTGGTTCCATGGACCTGTCATCATCATGTTTTCTCACTTTGATGAAACTTCAGGACCTTGACGAAGGCTGTTAAACTGGGGAAATGTTTGGAATCCATAAAAGCTCACGCCTTTACTACTTCAAAGTATCCTGTTATTATTACTCTTGAAGATCATCTCACGCCAAAACTTCAATCTAAAGTTGCCAAGGTTTTTCCTTCTTTTCACCTTAAAAGTTCATAAATCCACCTGTATATATATGAATACTGCAAATCTGTTTTCTCTTTCACAGATGATAACTCAGACATTTGGAGATATGTTGTATTACCATGATTCTAAAAGTTCTCAAGAATTTCCTTCGCCAGAAGAGTTGAAGGAAAAGATTTTAATATCAACGAAACCTCCAAAGGAGTACTTAGAAGCTAATGATGTGAAGGAGAAAGATAATGGAGAGAAAGAAAAGGATTCTGATGAGGATGTATGGGGCAAAGAGGCAGCAGATCTTATTTCTACGCAATCTGATCTCGAGAAGGTTTGCTCTAAGCTTTGCAACTGTATACTAAAGTAACTAGTGAAGCGAATACTCTTACCATCAAGGGTTCTTCTTTGATTTGGCATGTTCACTTTCTCCATTTCATACCACTTTTGATTTAATTCAGGTCTCAAATTGTTTAAATGATGTCGAACAAGATGATGAAGAAAGGGTGTCTTCTGAATTTGATACGTCATGCCAATTGCAAGCACCAGAATACAAGCGCCTTATTGCCATCCATGCGGGGAAGCCAAAGGGTGGCTTACGGATGGCTTTAAAGGTTGATCCAAATAAAATCAGGCGACTTAGTCTGAGTGAGCAATTGCTTGAGAAAGCTGTAGAATCATATGGTGTAGAGGTTTTAAGGTAGATAAACAACACATGCTAAATAAGCACTATATAGCTTGTGCTTTGCTTCTCGTATTTCAAGTTTATTCAGTCGATAAAACCTCACAAGTGAACAGATTCACGCAGAGGAACTTTCTGAGGATATATCCCAAAGGCACAAGATTTAACTCTTCAAACTATAAACCTCAGATCGGTTGGATGAGTGGAGCTCAAATGATTGCATTCAACATGCAGGTTTTTCTCAATTCTTCATTGGTTATGCTGATATGCAACTAAATAACCCTTTTCAAAAACATAAATGTAGGGATACGGCAGAGCATTGTGGCTGATGCAAGGAATGTTTCGAGCAAATGGAGGGTGTGGTTATGTCAAGAAGCCAGATTTTCTTATGCATGCAGGTCCTAATGGACAAGTCTTCAATCCCAATGAGAATTCGTCTCCGAAGAAAACTTTGAAGGTTGGTTAGTCTACAAAGCTGAACACTCTATGCCTTCTGCACTTTCGTTGCTTAAACATCTAACAATGGCAGGTGAAAGTCTGTACGGGAGATGGATGGCTTCTAGACTTCAAGAAAACTCACTTTGATAGATATTCTCCTCCAGATTTCTTCGTTAGAGTATGTGAACTCCAGTCTTGATCTTTCTTTCTTCTATTCCCGATTCGATTGAAATTTTAACTTTGGTGAATACAGGTGGGTATTGCTGGAGCACCTGCGGATGAGGCGATGGAGAAAACACAAGTAAAGGATGATACATGGAAACCCATTTGGAATGAAGAGTTCACATTTCAGTTAACTGTTCCTGAACTTGCTCTGCTTCGTGTTGAAGTCCATGAGCACGACTCAAATGAAAAAGACGACTTTGGAGGTCAAACTTGTTTACCAGTCTCCGAGTTAAGACAAGGCATACGTGCTGTTCCACTCTTCAACCGAAAGGGACAGAAATACAGCTTCACGAGGCTTCTTATGCGCTTCGAGTTTGTCTGAGGCCACCTTTTTTGGTGCTTGTATCCTTCTAGATTTGTATATTCTCTTGTTATTCGATATGTTGTGTTTTACTTGAGAAATATATAGATCTCAGTCATTTTCATTATGGTTTCGTTCATATATATTACCAGTTTCTTGGGAATTTCTTATGAAGTTTTGTATATGTAATGTCAAGAGACTCAAGAAGCTTCATATCTACTTACATTTATAGTTAAACAAGGCTTTTATCTCTCTGTTTTCTGCAATAAACACGTGAAATTCTGAAGTAGCGTATGTATATTATCTCTTTATGCTATATAAATCTTTTGTTGATATATAAATCTCTTTATGCTAATTTGTTAATTATTCAACCGTTGCTTTCCATTTAAAAATCTAAAAGGGATTTATTCTTCATATCTAGACAAAGACCACACCATCCAATTTATGCTTACTAGTGAAGAAACACAGATTCTTGATTCTATTTTATCTTCGAAATGTTTGTTAACTGACAGATGTTTTGATATTCTTCCATAGACTTTAAGAGCATTTTAACAGTGACTTGAAAGAGTTTTTTGTACCGCGAAATGTGAGAAACCCAATCGTTGAATCCATGAAGTGTTCCCTGAGCTACATCATATGCTTCTGGAATTAGATACCACGATATTTGTTTAAACTGGTTAATGGAAGGTGAGTTTTTTTCAACTTGAATCTCTGGAGTGAGAATCTATGGGAAAAGAAGAGGAAAGCCAAGAGCACTGAGCAAAAAGAAGAATATCACTATAAAATTATTATAAAGTGTAGAAGAAAAACAAAAGAACAAATTTATAGTTGATTGATGAGTATGAAAATCATGTCAAATATGCAGGAGTCGTTGTTTAACCAAGTTGCAGGAACTTTTTGAAGAGAATCCATGAGATGAAAAAATAGAAATAGAGATTAGCAGGTGAAAAGATAACTGGTGTAGTTGTTAAGTGTCTTGTTGCCTTTGGGGAGAACAAAGACCTGAGATGAAGAGAGAGATGGGAAGATACAAAATGGGTTTGTGTTTCAGTGACAAGCTCAGGATTAACAGAGGAGCTCCACCTCAAGATGTAGTGACGGCGTTTGTAAAGTATACAGATGGTGGGAATCACATGACTGCAGAGCAACTATGTCGGTTCTTGGTTGAGTCACAGGAAGAGACTGAGGTTTTGGTTTCAGATGCAGAGAAGATCATAGAAACAATCACATGTGCAAGACATCATCTCACTAAGTTCTTGAGGCATACACTGAACCTCGATGATTTCTTCAGTTTCTTGTTCTCAGATGATCTGAATCATCCAATTGTTAGTAAGGTATTCTCTCTCACAAAATCTTTCTTTCTTCTTGCAATCTTTGAGGTTTTGTTGTTTCAGGTGCATCAAGACATGACCTCTCCCTTGTCTCATTATTTCATTTACACGAGCCATAATACGTATCTGACTGGGAATCAGATCAACAGTGAATGCAGCGATGTGCCTCTCATTAAGGCATTAAAAAGAGGTGTTCGAGCTCTTGAGCTTGACCTGTGGCCTAACTCTACCAAGGATGACATACTTGTTCTCCATGGATGGTATGTCTTTGTGTTATGATGTATATTCCAACATCTATAGGTCGGAAAAAAAGAGAGTATGATTAATGCTTTCAGGGCATGGACACCTCCAGTGGAATTGATCAAATGCTTGAGATCTATTAAAGATCATGCTTTTTATGCATCTCCATACCCTGTGATTTTAACTTTGGAAGATCATTTGACTCCAGATCTTCAAGCCAAAGCAGCCGAGGTGCTTTATTGATCTCATTGAAGAATCATTGGTGTGTTAGTTTTTCAGAACTTCTTGATGACATTGAAAAGGTTCTTTTTCCTCCTTTTTATCTATTGATGCAGATGATGAAAGAGACATTCATGGATATGGTGTATTTTCCTGATTCTGACGGTTTAAAAGAGTTTCCTTCGCTGGAAGATCTAAAGTACAGAGTTGTAATATCCACAAAGCCTCCCAAAGGAAACGTAAAGGACAAAGTTTCTGAGTCAGACGTATCAGGAAAGGCGTCATCAGATGTTTCATCTGACCAAGTAGACAATGAGAAAGAACTAGAAGAGACGAGCAAGGCCAAGAATGAAGAGGATGGGTTTGATCAAGAATCCAGCAACTTTGATCTCCTCACATACAGTCGTCTGATAATGATTCCTTCAGGGAATGCCAGAAATGGATTAAAGGAAGCACTTACAATAGATACTGGTGGAGTTAGAAGGCTGAGTTTGAAAGAGCAGAAGTTCAAGAAAGCCACTGAATTGTATGGAACTGAAGTAATGAAGTAAGTATGTGTTATACAAGGAAGCTAAGCTAGTTCACTTTTTTTTCCTGCTCTAAGCTCACTAACATAACGTGTTATACAAAAAACTAGATTCACACAGAAGAATCTGTTAAGGATATATCCAAAGGCCACTCGAGTAACTTCATCAAACTACAAGCCCTTAAGCGGTTGGATGTACGGAGCTCAAATGGTGGCTTTCAACATGCAGGTTTTCACCTGTTTTCGCTTAGACTTTTCCAAGCTTTTAGCAAGATCTCATCACACCAATGGATCTTGGGCATTCTGACATGCAGGGATATGGGAGAGCTCTTTGGATGATGCATGGTATGTTTAGAGGGAATGGTGGATGCGGGTATGTGAAAAAACCCGACTTCATGATGGACAAAGTTCTATTTGACCCAAAAGCTAAGTTACCCATAAAGACAACTCTTAGAGTGAAAGTATACATGGGAAAAGGATGGGATTCTTGTCTCCAGCCAACATGTTTCAACAATTGGTCTTATCCTAACTTCTACACAAGGGTTAGAAACTTGAAATTCTTTGATTCGGATGCGTTCTTTAGAACTCTTGCTCAGCTTTCTCTCTGTTTCAGGTTGGGATAACAGGAGTAAGAGCTGATAAGGTAATGAAGAAAACGAAGAAAGAAGAAAACACTTGGGAGCCTTTCTGGAACGAGGAGTTTGAGTTTCAGCTTACAGTACCGGAGCTTGCGTTGCTTAGAATTGAAGTTCATGACTATAACATGCCAGAGAAAGACGACTTCTCTGGCCAAACATGTTTGCCTGTGGCAGAGTTGAGACAGGGCATACGTTCAGTTCCGTTGTATGATCGAAAAGGCGAAAAACTAGTTTCAGTTACACTTCTCATGCGGTTTCAGATTTCTTGAAAACAGAGTCTCAGTTACACAACAATTTGTAGATAAAAATCAGTTACTAATAATGGTGCATGAAACAATACAATATCCGTAGATATAAGATATAACGGATCAAATACCTAAGGTTGGATTTAAAAAAAACTAAATATAATATCAATCATTACTGTTTTCTATAAGAAAAAATAATATTAATCAATTTTATGGTTGATATTGTCCTATTTTAAAGGATGGTGATGCATTTTCTTTAAATATCTAAGAGTTTCAAGCTATTGAAATTTTTGAAGTATTTAATTTCTGAATAATTATATCATATATTATAATATAAAATAAAATTAGTTATATAAGAGAGGATTCTTTTTCTTTGCGGCGAATGTATTTATCGGATTCGTAGAGTCTAAATAATTGATTTAAATGATATATTTTTAACCATTGGTCAACAAAAATATTTAAATAAGTGTTAGAGGGAAGATACCAAATTAAGAATTTCCTCATGTTTTTTTTATCATTTCTCTTGTTTATATTTCTTTAGGCTTATAAAATTTTTTTGATAAAGTTCGAAGAAAAAAAAACGTCCTTATGGAAGTAGACTAAAGAACCTAAGCTTCTCCATCATATTATGCTTTTCTGATGTAGCTCTATATCTTTCTATGAAATTTTACATTATAATAACATCTTTGTCATTTTCTTATTTATGAATATTCTGACTTAGATTCGAGTAGTGTTACTGAAAAATATTCAAACGACATTAACCATACAACAAAACACAAATGAATCAGTGTTTTCTCATGAATTTTACTTCAGTTCACAATTATAACACATATCCATTGTTTCCTCTATTTTATTTGTTTCCTCTTTCCTCTTATTTTATTGGATAATTGAAATGTATGTGGAATCGAACATTTTTTTTAATTATGGTATTTTTCAAAAGTTTAGTTAAACCTTTTTTAAATTTTGGTAATCCATGGTAACTTCGTGTATTTTTCAAAAAAAAAAATGTTTAAACTTATGTTTAAATTCTGTTTTGATAAAAAAAATCAGTTACCCAATTAGTTTGGTGCAATGAAACTTAATTTCATGAAAATTAGTTAATTGACCCAATCCGAAATTAACCTGAAAACCAAACCGGGTTCATTTATGTTCGGAATTTTTGGTTCAAGTCAAATGGATCAGTAAATTTTAAATTTAAGTTCGAGTAATTGTTCAATTTGGTTTGTTTCATGGAACCGAATAACTACCCACTTTTCAATTTTAGTCGGTTCGATTCGACACCATTTTCAATTACCTGAATTACTTGATAATCAAACTAAATGGATTGATTGGACCTAAATTGAATCATACTCATGATGTTTATAGTTATTGTATTTGAAAATTTCTCAATAATTTTACCTAGTCCAGTGGTTGTTGTTTACTAAATGTTTTATAAATAAAAAGGGATCAATCCTTTATATCTTTTTATTAAATCAACGTCGTCTTAGAGCATCTCCAAAATATACTTTATAACTTCGAATATGAAATTTTTTGTTCTAAAAAAGTTATTTCAAGTAATTGGGTCTTCGAATCAACAAATAGCATATTCTTATTTTTGTAGTCTATGTTTAATTCAAGACCTTTTCCATCTAAAATTATATTAGCAAAAGTTGTAGAAATCTTACAAATTACAAAATTCAAAAATTCTAAAACCAAAAGCTTTTAATAAAATCCGGAATCAACGACAGTAATGAAATCTGAAGTTATATGTTTAATTCAAGACCTTATACATATAAGGGATATTTGCATCCTAGAACACTTTTCATAGTGT
>OVAU01001156.1:5480-15917 GCA_900406315.1 Biscutella laevigata subsp. laevigata
AGAAGTCATTCAATAATTCTAGACAAGACACGTGTTATTTACAAAAAACGTTTTGTGAATTAAATCTCATTATTCATTATTCATTCTTTTATTAATTCCAAATATTGTTAATATCCCTAATATTATGGGTTAGAATCTTAATTTGTAACCGTTACATGATATACGATTCTTAATGTTTTATGAGTTAAATTTAGAATTTTTTTTTTTCTTAAAAAATTAGAAATTTTAAAATCTGTTTATTATGAATTAAGAAATTTAGTAGTCCTTTTATTCAAAAAATCATCTCCAGCTCGATGCCACGATCCCTATTTTACATGATCCCTATTTAAATATATTTTTATTCATAAAATTTATAAAATAAAGTTTGTTGAAAAATTTCGATTATTCTTTATTCAATTTTTTGTTAATCCAAATATTGTTAGCATCCCTAAAATTATGGGTTAGACTCTTAATTTGTAACCGTTACATGATCCACGATTCCTACTTTTTTATAAATTAATTTTAAAATCTTTTTTGTCTTAAAAAGTTATAAATTTAGAAATCTTTTTATTATGAATTAAAAAATTTATTTCTATTAAATTTTAGAAATCCTTTTATTCAAAAAATCATCTCACGATCCCTATTTTACATGATCCATATTTAAATATATTTTTATTCATAAAATTTAAGAAAAAAAGTTTTGTGAATTAAATCTAGGTTATTCATTATTCAATTTTTTATCTTTATATCTTAATATATTTATAAAGCACAAGTCAATTGACAATTCTCCATTTGAATGTGTCACTCAAAATTAAAACTAAAATAATTATATTTAAATTTAGTTTTTCCAAATATTATTTTACACGATTCTAAAATAAAATTATTTTCTCCAAATTCAAATTTAATTTGCACACTTCCTAAAATTAAGGACACATTCCTGTTAAGAAATATTTAAATTAAGATAATTTCTTATTTAAACATTTTTTGTCACAATTTAAAAATTAAGAGATATTATACAATCCTGTTAAGAAAATATTTATATATATAATAATGTTCGTACATAGTACGGGACAAAATACTAGTATAGCATAATTTAGATCACTAGCTCACGTTTGAAAGCAAGAAATTGGAAGAAATATGTATAAAGATCTTAACAAAATAATTTGCCAAAAAGAAAAATTCTCATTTTCGTTTACTAGCTATTTTCTTAGCCGAATTGTAGATACATCTTATACTATGATACTAAATTTACATGTAAAATTATTACATAACATAAACCTTTTTCCTCAGTTGTCAGAATGAACAAACAAATTTATTTAAAATACCAAAAAATTATTATCACTTTCCAAATCGTTATTGTTATTCAACCCCTTAACCCATTCTCCATCATGATCCTTATTATTATCTCCGCTTTGCTTTTCATGTTGTTCTTCTCGTGCAACAAAAATTTCTTGGACGATTTTCTCCACATCTAATTTCGTATTTCCATCATTGCCCTTATCACCTCCGTCGTCCGGCGGTGGAATATACGGCGGTCTTGAAACCAAGAGCACATTCTCCCAATCTACCCCTCTGAAGAAATCATGACCCTTGATTTCCTCGACGCTGATCCTACGGCTAGGATCTTTCTCCAACAATCTTCTTATCAAATCCCGTAACGATGTCGTTTCACCGACCAGATTCGGCGGTTTAGTTAATATACGGAAAAATGTCTCTTTCCGATTCGATCCTTTAAACGGCGTCGTTCCGTATAACATCTCGTACAAAACCACTCCTAACGACCACCAATCGACGGCGAAATCATGACCGCCTCCGGAAATAACTTCCGGTGCGACGTATTCCTCTGTTCCAACGAATGAATTGGACTTTTCTACTGACGAATCTGATACGGCCAATGTTGAAGAAGCGGTAGATAATGATGAGCGAACAGAAGTCGATTCTTCTTCCGGCGAGATTCCAGAATTGCAGAAACTTGCGAAACGGAATAAACGTTTCTTTCTCTTCGCCGGCGATGGTTTTCCCGGTGACGGTGACGGTTGCGGCGTCCGTGGAGCTAGATTTGTTGAGAGATCGAAATCTATTAACATTAGATGTCCATTTTCTTGAATCATCACATTGTCTGGCTTCAAATCTCTGTAAACGATTCCTTGATTATGCAAATAATCTATTGCAAGAATAAGCTCAGCCGCATAAAACCTAAAAGCAAAAAAAAATTAGAAAAATCAGCAACGAGATCTTAGATAAATCAATCGCATTGAATTGAAAGACTAAAACAAATATAAAATTTACCTGATAATCTCATCGGAAAACATACTTTCTGTCTGAATCTTCCTGAGAGAATCGAGGGTTTGTCCGGGACAATAATCAATCGCATAACCAATTACTTTATCTGTTGATAAAACACCATGAAGAGATGGAAAGAGAGGATGATGGAATCTACTTAATACTCCTTGTTCGAAACTGACGCGTTTATATTCGTCATTCTTCGTCGACTTTTTCTTCTTCTCGATCGCTTCTCTAAGTATGACTTTCAGTGCAAGCAACTTTGATTCTTCATCTTTCACCAAGAACACAACTCCTTTAGCTCCACGACCTAATATTGACAAAACCTCAAGTCGATTAAAGTCTAGACTCCGGCTCTGCATCGTTTGTGTTTGAACTCAGATGCTTACGCTCTCTCTCTTGGTTCTGCGTAGTTGGTGACTTGTTATTAATAAGATACTTTTTTCTTGCCTTGCTTGGGAAGATTTCAAAAAGGTAAATAAAAAAATATAAAAGTCAAAAAAGAAGAAACGAAAATCGCCTGAGGTTCGTTCATTGTTATGCGTTTGGACCAAGATTTATATTTTTGAGATCTAAAAGTGCTTTGCTGGGTTTGACCAGATACNAAAATCGCCTGAGGTTCGTTCATTGTTATGCGTTTGGACCAAGATTTATTTTTTTGAGATCTAAAAGTGCTTTGCTGGGTTTGACCAGATACTTCCTGTCGTGTTTGAGACTGAGACAAACACGTGCTTTTATTCGTTGATGTGACGTCATGGGTGACGTTTACGTGGAGGCGAACGCACCGAGAAGGCGTGGCGTGGAGAGGAAGGGAGGGATTTATTCAATGCCTTTGAAAAACGCGGCGGCTACTATCCGAACCTACCGGTCAATTAATTAGTCTTATTCAAATTCTAATGAGTTTCATTATATAATACTCCTAATAGAAATTTGCTTGTTGAAAAAAAAAAAAAAAAAACACAACTTTGTGTTGATTTCTGGAGACATTTCCGAATGCTGATTTTTGAAGATTTTTTTTTTTCAGATTTACTTCAAAATATTTGTAAGTACTACAAAGAATAACATATTTTATTGATAGATTTAATTATCTATAGAATATTTCGACCATTAAATATTCAATTATCAATTATACCCTTGTTTTACTATTGAAACTAGATTTTTATTTGAGTTGTACGCGAGGTTTATTTTTATTTATTTATAAATATTAATTTATATGAAATTTATATGATGTTAATTAAATAAGGGATAATTGTCAATAAAAATATTTAAATATATTTGTGAAAATTTAGTATTTAATAAAATATTTGATTTGAACTTATTTTTATATAAACATAATTTTAAATATTTCATTTAGAACCTAAAAAATAGAAAGATATAAATATTTGATAAAAAATAACTTTCTTAAAAATTCTATTGAGTTTATAGCATTTATAATAGTTGTTGATCTATTTTCAATAATCTGCCTAATTTTAATAATTTTAATAATTTGATATAATTATATTTCTTAGTGTTTAAAATATATTTTTAGTGTGAACATATTTATTTATTTATAGAATTCATTCGTATCTGATTATATAATTAGTCAATGTGAAACATTTTCATAAATTGAGTATTTTATGATAAGCAATTTTCTATAAAATAAAAATAAAATAAACGGATAGGATAACATATTGACAAAAATGCGATATATTTTAGAATTAAATATAATTAATATAATCGAAATAAAACATTTAAATATTTTCTTTTACATTTAAATCTAAATATTTTAATTATTATAACCTAATTGTTTTGTCGAACAAACAAATTAGATAAAAAATTGCATAATTTGGATGACTTGCAATTCGACATTAAAACACATTTTATTATTGATAGGATTGATCCATATTTTTCTTTAACTTTCTTAAGTGATTTGAGACTTTTTAAAGATATTTTTATTGAATATTTTATACTCATTTCAACAAATCTATTTTAATCCAATACAACATATTAAAAATTAAGTTTAATTCATTCTAAGTATAAATTTTTAAAACGAAACTAATATAAATAATTACATATATTCATAATTAACTATATTTAATTATTTTCTTTTTCTTCTATATATAAATATTTAAGTTATTATAACCTAATTGTTTTGTACAACAAATAAATTAGATAAAAAAATAATTGTATAATTTGGATGTTGAATATATCAAGCTTCTGAATTTTAATTTAACATTAAAAATATATTTGTTTATTTATAGGATTGATACATGTTTGTCTTTTACTTTCTTAAGCGATGTGTGGTTTTTTAAAGATATTTTAATTGAATGTGTTATACTTCTTTCAACAAATATATTTTAATCCAATAAAATATATTTAAAATATTTAAATTATTCTAAGTATAATATTTTTTTAAAAACGAAATTATATATTTAATAACATAAATTCGTAATTAAATATTTTTTCCCTTTTTATCTTAATTATAAGATTGAGTTTAACTTATTCTATGTATAATATTTTAAAAGATAATTATATAATTCAATTATTCTATGTAGAATATTTAAAAAAGAAATTCAAATTTTCCTTTTTTTTATCTTAATTATAAGATTGAGTTTAAATTATTCTATGTATAATATTTTCTTAAAATATATATATATATTCAATTATTCTATGTAGAATATTTTAAAAAGAAACTAAAATTCTTAATTATATATATTCATAATTAAATACATTTAAATAATTTATTTTCTCTCACATAAAAATATTTAAGTTATTATACCCTAATTTTTTGGCCCAACAAACACATTAGATAAAAAAAGAATTGTATGATTTGGTTGTTGAATATATCAAACTTCCGATTTATAATTTAACATTGAAAACATATTTGCTTATTTATAGGAGTGATTCATGTTTGCCTATTACTTTCTTAAACGATATGAGACTTTCTAAACATATTTTTATTGAATGTTTTATACTTATTTCAACATATTTATTTTAATCTAAAAAAATAAAAAGATATTTAAATTATTCTAAGTATAATATTTTTAAAAAACGAAATTTTATATTTAATTACATATATTCATGATTAAATATTAAATATATATTTTATCTTAATTATAAGATTGAGTTTAAATTATTCTATGTATAATATTTAAAAAACGAAACTATATATTTGAATTATTCTAAGCAGAAGATTTTCTTTTTTATTTTGTATCTAAATACTTAAATTATCAATAAATTACATATATTTCCGCTTTTACCCTTCATGAAAATTACATTTATTTCCTTTTTGATCCTTGATAAATATTTTTATTTTGTTCTTGAAATTTTTTTTTATCCACTGACATATCGTGTCATATTTTAATGATTTCAAGGTTATATTTCTAAAAGTGATTATGAAATAATATTATACTGGAATGTACATGCATTGTATGCGTGATAATGTATTTTTAAATTATAATATTATAATATTTAAATTTTATAGAAAACTATATTTTAAAAATAAAAGTTGTGGTTAAGAAGTATTAATAAATAATTTTCTATAAACTTATTGAATTAAATTTATTGAATTTAAAAATCTTTTATTTTGAATTAAATAATAATATTAGTTATATATTGAATTTAGATCATGATTTTACACGTTGATTAACCCGTTTAACCATTGTATTGAAGATAAAATTTTAAATGTTTTTTGATAAAAGTTGCTTAAAACCATCATTATACTTCTTTGAGGAAATTTTCTTAATTTATTTGAATTTATATAATTTTTGAAATATTATAATATTATTGTATTTGTTTTTAGATTTACCTAGAGAAATTTTTATATAACAATTTTGTATTTATCTCTTTTTAAAATTCATTAGATTTATTTTGATAAAATCTCCAATTCTCAATATAAATTTTATTTATTTCAATTTACCGAAAGAGTTTGAGTTTGTACNCAAAGAGTTTGAGTTTGTTCTTTAAATATATTTTTTGAATGGCATATAATTTAATTTTTAATGATATTAGTTTATATNCCTAGAGAAATTTTTATATAACAATTTTGTATTTATCTCTTTTTAAAATTCATTAGATTTATTTTGATAAAATCTCCAATTCTCAATATAAATTTTATTTATTTCAATTTACCGAAAGAGTTTGAGTTTGTACTTTAAATATATTTTCTGAATGGCATATAATTTAATTTTTAATGATATTAGTTTATATTCATAAAAGTGAATCTAAAATAATTTTATGGAGATGTAAGATATATCTAAGAAGATAAAATTATGTATAATATAATTATTATATACTGAATTTTATATTTAAAGTATTGTAATTATACTATGTATTGGATAAAAAATGTGTATATCTTGTATATTTTAAAATAGATATGTGTTGACAAAAAAAATAGATATGTTAGGCCTAAACTCATTAAATCGATGTGTCTTTATATTTTGTTGCTCACTTCTTTTTCTCAAGTTAAAAAGGTATTCTTCTTCGTTCACACTCATAAGTGACTAAAAAGCATAAACTTTTACAAATTGGTACCAAAGCTAAGGCTTATACTCGATTCTTATCTTATCATCTGAAGAAAGATGTCTTCAGCAAAAGTAAACATGGGAAATTTCAAGGTAATGGATCGGAGATTATATGCTTTGGAAGGAGAAACTGTTAGATCACATGGAGATTCTTGCCTTGCTAGATGGGTTAGAAGATGAAGCTGTTACAAACACTGGATACTCAGTTACAGATTCTGGTGAAGAGGCTCAGATTGAAGCCACAAGAACAATAGCCACAACTGCTGCCAAAGTTCTAAAAGAAAAGAAGGGAAAGGCAAGATCTACTATCATTCTAAATGTGGGAGACAATGTACTGAGAAAGATCATCAAGGAAAAGTCCACTACATGTATGATTAGAGTTCGAGACCAACTATTCTTGGCTCAATCATTACCCAACATGATATATCTCAAAAAAGATTATACTGATACATAATGAATGATAACATGAGTATGGATAAGAATATAAACGATTTCTTAAGGCTGATAACAGATCTAGAACATGTTCAAGTGACTGTTCCAGAGGAACATCAAGCTATTATACTTCTCATGGCCCTTCGTAAACAATATAACCATCTTAAGGACACACTGAAGTATGGAAAACATTGTCCTTGGAGGAGATCACTAGAGCAATTAGATCAAAGGAACTTGAACTGAGAGCTAGTGGAAGAAATAAAAAACACGGCTCAGAAGCGCTATATGCTCAAGATAGAGGAAGATTTGAAAAGAGGGATAAGAGTTCTAAAAGAAACAAGCACAACATCATATACAAGTCCAAACGAAAGAAAACTTGTTGGATCTGTGGTAAAGAGGGACATTACAAGAAGCAATATTTTGTCTAGAAAGAAAGAAACAAGCAAACTAAGTATAGGTACTCAGAAAAAGGGGAAAACTCGAACGTTGCAAACCAAATAATAGATGTTGTTGCACTTATGGTCTCAGAAGCTTGCTTGTCGCTTGGAAAGAGCTTAGATGATCTATGGATCATGGACACTGACTGCTTGTTTCATATGACATGAAAGAAGAACTGGTTCATAAGTCTGCATGAATCTTGCTTAGGAAAAGTCAGAATGACCAATGACACATATTTTGAAGTCAAGGGAGTAAGAAAAAATCGCATTCAAAACGATGACAACACCACTGTTCTTCTCACTAATGTCAGGTATGTGCCAGAGATGTCTAAGAATGTGTTTTCACTGGGAACTCTGGAAGATCAATGTTGCTGGTTTCAGTCTAGAGATGGGGTTATAAAGATAAATAAAGGCTGCAAAACATTGATTAAGGGTCAGAAAACAAATACTTTGTACATTCTCAAGGGATCAGTACTGACATGAAATGCAAATGTTTCAGTCAGTATAAAGGATGAAACAAGGTTACGACACATAAGAATTGGACATGTAAGTCATAAGGGAATGGACATTTTAATCAAGAAAGATTTTCTAGACAAAGCTAAGTGACATATATGAACTTCTGTGAAGATTGTGTCTATGGTAAAGCTCATCGAGTCAGTTTTGGATCAGGAAAACATGTGACAAAAGCCAAACTCTACTACATTCACTTAGACTAATGGGGATCTCCAAATGTACCTCTATCACTTGGGAAATGTCAGTATTTCAACACGTTTATTGATGACTATTCGAGAACAACATGGATATACTTTCTCAAGAAAAATGACGATGCATTTATTCATGACACTAAGAACAAAAAAATGGTTTAGAGTTCTACAACAAGGAATTTAATGATTTCTGTACTAAAAGTGGGATTGTAAGACACAAAACTTGTGCTTACACTCCATAACAAAACAGAGTTGCAGAGAGAATGACTAGAACTATCTTAAACAAAGTTAGAAGTGTTCTAAGTGAATCAGGACTACCAAAGAGTTTTTGGGCAGAAGCAGCGGCTATCTCAATTCATCAGATAAACAGATCCCCATCCTCAACATTTGAGTTTGAGATTCCTGAGGAAAAATGGACAGGATCAAAGCCAATATATGAAGAACTTAGAGTATTCGGTTTAGTCGCTTATATTCACAGTGACCAAGGCAAGTTGAATCCTCGAGCTAGAGTATCTTCATTGGTTATTATGTGGGTGTTAAAGGATACAAGTTCTGGTTAATAGATGAGAAGATATGTGTAATCACAAGAGATGCTACACTTCTAGAGGAAAAGATGTATAAACATTTGAATCAATCAACATATACAATACTTGAATCTCAGAATGTTGAAGTTCAACTCCGGTATGAATTGAATCCTGTAGACTTCAGTGATTTAGGTGGAGCTGATGCGTAAATGGGAAACGAACCTGCTGTAGATGGCATAATTGAAACTGAAAATGCAGAAACTGAAGAGGAAGAAATTCACACAGGAAACAATCAATTTAAAAACTACCAGTTGGCTCAAGATACATAAAGAAAGTCTAAAAGACCTCTGAGATATGAAGATGTTGATGTCATGGGGTTTGCTTTAGTAGCTACAAAAGATGGGTAATATCCAGAACCTCGCTGCTATGATGAAGCAATGAGAGTTACACATCAAGATAAGTGGAAGTTTGCCATGAATGATGAGATAATGTCTCTTCTCAAGAATCAAACTTGGACTTTAGTTGAGAGACCTGAAAAGGGCAAAGTTATTGGTTGTAGGAGGATATTCAAAAGGAAATCAGGAATCCCAAAGATAGAAAAGCCAAGATTTAAGGAAAGACTTGTAGCAAAGGATACCTACATAGAGAAGGGATTGATTATCAGGAAATCTTCTCTGTACTGGTAAAACATGTCTTTATCCGACTGATCTTATCATATGTGGTGTGCTTAGACTTGAAGTTAGAGCAAATGGATGTAAAGACAGTGTTCTTACACAAAGATCTTGATGAATATATACTCATGGAACAACCAGAGGGTTATCAAACGAATCCAAAGAAGAAGGATCTTGTTTTTCTATAAAGGAAGTCTATATATGGGCTTAAGCAAGCACCACGACAATGGAATCAAAGATTCGATTCATTCATGAAGAACTCAGGATACTCACGAAGCAATTTTGACTGCTGCATATATTTTCCGAAGCTTGCTGATGGGTCATACATATATTTGTTGCTATATGTCGATGACATGTTGATTGCAGCTAAAGACAAAGAGAAAATTGCTCAATTAAAAGGTCTCCTAAGCTCAGAATTCGAGATGAAAGACATGGGAGAGGCCGGAAAAATTCTTGGTATGAACATCAAACGTGACAGAAAGAAGGGAATTTTTTAGATAATTCAAAGTAAGTATCTGGATAAGGTTCTAAATATGTTTAAGATGGATCAATCAAAAGGAGTTAACACTCAGCTGGGAACTCATTTTAAGTTGAAAGCTGCTACTGGAGCAGAAGAAAAATCCCAGTCATAACAGATGAAGAATGTTCCATATGCAAGTGATGTTGGTAGCATTATGTACTCAATGATTGGTACGAGACTTGATCTCGCATATCATCTATGTGTTATGAGCAGATTTATGAGCAAACCTCTGAGGGAACACTGACAAGCTGTAAAGTGGGTATTAAGATACATCAAGTCTTCACAGAGATTGAAACTAGTTTACATGAAGCAAGAAGGATATCAAAGGGTTTTGTGACTCAGATTATGCTGCAGACTTAGATAGAAGAAGATCAACTACAAGTTT
>OVAU01001158.1:0-15910 GCA_900406315.1 Biscutella laevigata subsp. laevigata
TCTTTTGTTTGCCCACTTTGCCCACTTTGTCCGCTTTACCCACTTTGCCCGTTTTCCCACTTTACCCGCTTTTAATCCGCTTTGTACGCTGTCACCATTAAGAGCCTTTATATCTTTTTCAGCTCTCACCATTTGGAGCCTTTATATCTTTTTCATTCCAACATCGCGTATGTAATATTATATCCCGGCTTATAACTTTTTTTTAACATGATCTAGTGATCAAATACAGTAATATTATTTAGAATTATATTATTATTATTATTTATAATTGCATTTGACTCTTATTTGAGGTCTCCTACCACTTCATGTCTTAAATTTACAGACAGTAGATATTAACTGCTTCTGCTTTTGCTAACTGTGTTTAGAATAAATCTTATACTATTAACATTCTTCTCCTAACCAACTAGAAATTACAATTAATAAGTATCAAACAAACGAATTTTAACACTTCTCACTAAATTATTGGTTTTTTGTTGTCACTACGCGGAATCTATCTCACTGTACATTTCGTAAAAGTACTCTGCAGATCATTAAACTGATCTGAAAGATGATGAAATCTTTTTCATTAATTCGAGTGAGCAATGATGTGAGTCGACTCTCTTGAATTTGTCGCAAATGTCACATTCTTTGACGTTTTTGGACCATACAACTCATTGCCCACAAAAGAGCTTTCATCTCGGCATGAAGGGGTATCGACATCTTCTTTTGCGCCCATATATGCCTCGGCAATTTTTATGGTCGAATCTTGGTCATACCATCCAAGTCCAGAGAACCAATCCATATCTTTTCAATAGCCATATATCCAACATGTATATCCCTTGGGTATAAACACACCATCTTCTTGTTGTTCCCTAACCTTTTGTGTTTATATCCCTAAACTTGCCTCATGACTGGTTAACCTCACAATCACATGGGAGCAAGGTCCATATTTTTTAAAATCTTATTATTTCTTGCTTTCCATAAGTACCAGCATATCCAAGGATAACTGTGGATTTGAAAACGCGGTGGTATTCTCCAGAAAATGTAGTCTCAATTGGCGTATATCAACGAACTATAGGTTCCTCTTCTCGGTGTTGGAACATGTGTCAAAGCTCATGCTTGTAATGTTGGAGAACATTCAAACAAGACATGGTTAATGTCTTCCTTCTCTATTCCACAAATTGGACATGTTGGGTCACAATTTATTCCCTTCTCCAACAGATTCGAGTAGACCGAAATACACCCTGATAAAGTTTGCCAAATGAAATGTTGTATCTTTAATGAGCATTTTGCCTTCCAGCTATGCTCCAATAATGGGTTAATAGTCAGATTCTCGAATTGTAGAGACCAAGTCGAATTGTCTCTCTGACTAATCTCATAACCCGACTTAACTCAATATTTTACCAATATTGTATAGAGCCAACCACGGCCATCCCGTCTTGATCTCGATCTCGATCTCGATCTCAACGGTATACCTAGTATCCACGAGATATATGTTAGATCAACTAAATTTTCAATTAGTGGAAAATTACACGTATGATCATGTGGGTCGATCAAGTTCGCAACCCTAAGGTCGTGGTCCTCAATATTCCTTATAGGTAATGCTGATCTCGGGCATTGCACATGAATCCATGGATCTCTCCAAACGGAGATAGTATCTCATGTCCCTACCCATTTAATTAGTCTTTTGTTTACCAAAGACCTAGCAAAAACTATAATTCTCTATTCCTATAATAGACTATAGTTTCGAATGGGTTCCAAAGGGTCTGATCTTTGGTAATATCTTCCCATTAGTACATGTGCGAAAAGGAAGTTCAGGTACTCGATCAATCTAATCAGTTCTTTTGCCATCAAAGTCGTGTTAAAATGCTCGATATCCCTAAATCCCATGTCCCCATCGGTTTTACTTTTACACACTCTATCCCATTTTTTCCAATGTATTCCTTTGGAATTCTGTGTTCCTCCCCACCAAAATTTTTGCTATTGCACTTGTTAGCTTAGCTGAAGTTGCTTTTGGAAGCCAAAACAAGACATCACATAGGTCGGTAATGCAATAGCCACAAATTTTATTCAGACATCTCTTTCCATTTTGGATAGAAACCTTGATGACCAAGAGTTTATTCTACTTTCTAATCTCTCCTTAACGAAACTAAATATCTTAGTTTTTGCCCCCAAGCTCTTTGGAAGTCCAATGTATGATCCCATTCCTCCTATGATCGTGATTCCCAATATAATTTAGCTCCCATTTCTTCTGATTCAGGGACATGTTAACCAAATTTTATTGATGATTTTAAGTAGTTAATGACTTGTCTTAACGCCACTTCGTAAGTCTGCAGGATGTATGATGTCGCCTCACATTGCTCTCTATTTGCCTTGCAGAAGAAGAGTTTGTCATCAACAAATACTAGATGTGTTATTGGCGGATTATCCTTCGTTATCTTAATGCTCATAGTCTGTTGGTTTCTTTCCGCTCTCGTATTTTTTCAATCAATACTTTCGTACATAGGATGAAGAGGTATCGAGAAATGGATCTCCCACTACAAGAAAACAGTCGATAAGCGACTAGAAAGAGCGGCTCCTTATGTAGTCGCAAATATTTGTGACTCTTTAGCGACTAAAGCGCTTCTCTGGAACAACGTATGACCAATAATGGCTAAATAGTTGGAAAAGAGCGACTACAACAGTGTAGTCGCTAAATAGCGACTACCTAGCTACTGTTTGTCAGAAGTCGCAAAGTTTTACGACTAAAGAATGACTTCACAGCGTAGTCACACCTGGGTAGTAGCAGAAGCAGTCGCAAAAATCTGTAGTCGCATAGTAGTCGCTCTTTTAGCTACTAATAAGCTATTACGGCGAATGAGTCGCAAATAATTGGTTATAACACATTTTTAATTCGAATGGGTAGGTGTATCAAACATTAGCCACTTTTCGGAGTCGCAAATGTAGTCGCACTTTTTGTCTATATAAGCCACCATGAGCTTCATAAATTGTAATAAGAAAGAAGTAAGTAAAAAACGTTATGACAAATCCTTACAATAATTGGAATTGTGGATGCACCGAATAATCGATATGGAGAAAAACAACATTTTCGCCGAATTTTATGCCGGAGTTGCAAAATTCATGAACGTGGTAAACAATTAGCCAATTGCGCAAAGTAGTGGAAGTAAGTTTTACTGTCCATGTAGCGGTTACAATAACGAAAAATTTATGTTGGGACGTAAAGTTTTGACGCATTTGTTAGGCAGAGGATTTATGCCCAATTATTAAGTTTGTTATAGTCATGGGGAGGAATTGAATGTTGATTGGAACAAGTTCTTAATATGTGAATATTGATCAACCAAGTCATAGTGATCATCAAGAAGATATAGGTAATAATATAGGTGATAGATATGTGGACATGGTTCACAATGCCTTTAATGAAACTTTGAACCTTGATAACCAAGATAATCATATTAATGATCACGGTTATAAAAACCCAGTATAACCAAACAAGGAGGAACGTGCAAATGAGGAGACAAGGAATTTTTTCAACATGTTGGAAGCAGCGAAAAATCCATTGTACGATGGTTGTCATGAAGGGGACTCGCAGTTATCTTTAGCGGCTCAATACATGAACCTTAAGGTAAATTTTAATATGGCAAGAAATGCATAGACTGTTGGACAAAAGTTAGTTTCGAGGATTTTGTCGGACGATAACCAAGCGACGGGTTCGTATTGCGAGACTGAGAAACTGATGCGTAATTTAGCTCTCCCATATCGTACAATTGACGTGTGTATCGAGAATTTATGATCTTCTGGAAAGAAGATGAATCATTGGATGAATGTAGATTTTGTCAAGCACCTAGGTATAAGCGTAGCGACGGAAGAACAAAAACATTATCTAGTCGTATGTTGTATGTGGGGAACAAAATAAAGAGTGTATCAGACTGAGAAGAATGTTAAAGCAATGAGATGGCACGCGGAGCATGACTCAAAGGAGGGAACAATGATTCATCCATCTGATGCAACGAAATGGAAATTTTTTTTAGCATCAACATCCTAGCTTTGCTAGAGAAGCAAAGAACGTTTACCTCGGATTGTGCACGAATGGATTTAACCCGTTTGGTATGTCACATAGTCATTCTCTATGGCCTATGATTATGACGCCCTATAACCTGCCCCCAGATATGTATATGAATCCTGAATTTTAGGGTTGACGATTTTGAACTATGGGCCGAATCATCCACGAGCAAGTCTTGATGTTTTCCTTCAACCTCTGATCGATGAGTTAAAAGAGCTTTGGTCAACTGGAATTGAGGAAAACGATATAACAACCAGAAAGAATTTTAACTTAAAAGCGGACTGACGCACCGTAGATTATCGTGTCCAATATGCATGGACGATACAAAGGCATTTCAGCTGTCAAATGGAAGGAAGACGTGTTGGTTTGATTGTCACCGACGATTTTTTTCTCTAGGTCATCCATTACGGAATAATAAAACAAATTTTCTGAAAGGGAAACACGCTTTGGATGTTTATCCACATGAATCTCTTACCGGTTCACAAGTTTATTACGAGCAAATTATGCAAGCCAATCCGCGGAAAACATCTAAATGGGGTGGGAACGGTCACGAAGTAAAGAAGCCGGGATATGGTAAGACGCATCATTGGCACAAAGAGAGCATATTAGTTGCCATACTGAAAAGACTAAAATCTACAGCATAATCTTGATGTGATGCATATAGAGAAGAGTTTCTTTGATAACATCTTTCACACCGTGATGAATGACGACAAATCAAAAGACAAAAAGAAAGCGAGAATGAATTTGGCCCAATTATGTTCAAGGAAAGAATTGAATCTAGATTCTCGTGAAATAGCTCCTATTCCAATCTTACGATTGTCTGCAGTTGCCAAGGAACGGTTTTGGAATGTGTCAAAAATAAGGTTTGATTCCAGATAGATATGCGTCAGACCTAGCTACCTGTGTAGATTTGGAAGGAGGGAAGTTTTCGGGTATGAAGAGTCATGATTTTCTTGTATTCATGGAGAGGTTGCTTCCATTCATTTTTGCAAAACTCTTACCTCGAAACGTACATCTTGCTCTATCTGGTTATGTGTAAAGTAGTATATATATATATATATATATATATATATATATATATATATATATATATATATATATACTGATCAATGAATGTATAACTCATGACCGTAGGCATTATAAGCTTTTTTCGGGACTTGTGTTCAAGATCTCTGCAACAAAATCGGGTGCAAATTATGAAGGAAAACATAGTTCTAATTTTATGCAATTTAGAGAAGATATTTCCACTAGGATCTTTCGATGTAATGGAGCATCTCGTCGTACATATTCCACATGAAGTCGAACTCGGTGGGCCGGTACAGTACAGGTGGATGTATCCATTCGAGAGGTTTTTTAAGAAATTGATTAGCAAGACGAAAAACAAAAGATATGCATCAGGATAAATCGTAGAATTGTATGTGAATGACGAAATTTCTTATTTCTCTGAGCACTACTTTGCCACAAATATACAAACAAAATCAAGGTAAACTTGATGACATATACAATTTGTTGTAAAAATGTGTAACTCATATTTCTAATTTGTGAATTCATTATGTATATGAATTAACTAGATTTAACGAAGGTGAAGCCCTTATTTATTTTGTTAATGATATACCAGATATATTCAGACTCGTAGGACGTGGGAGTGGAAGATGTAAGGAGATATGGTTCTCTGAAAGAGATAACCATTGTGCACACACATATGTTTTGCGTAATTGTGATTACTTTCGGCCACTTGAGAGGTATTTTGCATTGTTCTGAATACTATATAAGATATAAAATTTTTATATTACTGATGTTGTTGTTGTTATTTATATGTAGCATGTTCGAAACTCAGATTCGTTTCACGTTTCCGACTCTAAATGAAGGTAGAGTTTCTACGAAAAGAGACGCGGAATTTCCAATGTGGGTTAGAGAATACGTAAGTATATAGTTAGTAAACCCATATTATATATATATATATATTGTTCTTGTAATTATCTGATATATATGTATTATAAATTAAAATGTAAAATAAAAGGTGCCTACTAGTCATCCCCCTTCATAGACCAGGGTTCAAATCCGAACCTGGGTTTTATTTTTTGTATATTGGAGTCGCTCAGGCGTCGTTCTTTTGCGACTTATGAGCGACTCCTATGGAATCACCCGGATCGACGACATGTCATGCAAGGGATAGAAATAGAGTCGCACTGGAGTGGCAAAAGAGCAACTATGGTTTTGTTTAGAGCATAACTGGTTTCAATATTTAGAAAGGAAGTCGCTTTGGAGTCGCTCTTTTGCAACTCCAAAGTGACCACTCGTGGTTTACACGAACACATATAGGGGAGGGTATACCTAAACCATGTGTAGTCATCCTGGAGTCGCAAAAGAGCGACTTTGAAGCGACTTCATGTTTGATTTTAACTTCATTTCACCATAGCTTTAAATTAGAATCGCTACGGATTCTATATAATCTCTTTCGTATTATAAAATCATTACTAAACCTACATTATATACTTTTGAAAAAATAAAGAAAATCAAACTATTTAAAATTGTTACATTAGTCTCTTAAAAGCATAAAAGTTAACAGAAAACGTTACTCATTCGAGTTGATCATAATTTGTTTTTAATATTTATTTCAAACGACTTACATGGTTATAAGAGTTTATACATGTGAAAATAAAGACTTATCAGGATTTTTAAAATTTGGACAATGGTTTTCAAAAATACCTAAACCGGACGAATTATTAAGAAAATAGAAAATAGCTTATACATAATTAACTGTAATCGTTTAACGAATTCGATAACATGACTCATTGGTTATGGCACGCGGCTTAAGTCCTCCCCCTTCCCCATAGACCTGGGTTCGAATCCGAACCTGGGTTTTATTTTATTGTATATTGGAGTCGCTCAGGCGTATGTCTTTTGCGACTTATGAGCGACTCCTATGGAATAACCCGGATCAATGACATGTCACACAACGGATAGAAATGGAGTCGCTCTGGAGTCGCTCTTAAACGACTATAGAGCGACGATGATTTTGTTCAAAGCATTGTTGATTTGGATATGTATCGTAAAGGGTTCTGGATTTATTGTAGTCTCACTAGAGTCGCTCATTTGCGACTCTAAAGCACTACAGTTAATTCAAAACTTTTGTTTTGCCGCTTAACAGTTACAAAAATTTTGGGAGTCGCTCTTTTTCGCTTAAGAGTGACTCATGTGCGACCTAATATGGTTTTCAAAATGAGCGACTACAGAGCTACGTTACTTGTAGACGCTCTTTTTGAATCATCTTCTTCCTAAAACTCTTCTCCTCTGCCATTTTCACGCCATTTTCCAAGCTTTTCTCTCAAATCCTTCCAAACTCTCGCCATATTTCACGTCGATCATGAATGGAAAGAGTGGTAGCAGTGGGAAGAGTAGACGAGGAGGAGGTCGTGGCTCACCGGGGTAGTCATCAAATTCGACACGGTTGGGTCTGGGAATCACGTGGACTGCTCACCCGCTGGAAAACGAGACGTCTGACCCTTCTCTGGCGAGGCCGCAACCCATGGTGCAGACCCAACTCTTCAATTTCTCGCCAATGAGCCAGTCACCATTCCCGGCGTTTCAATCGTTGTTTTGGATGAATTTGTGGCCAGGATCAACCCCGAAGATACGGTTCACATCCCCGCAGTTCTCTCCCCCGATATAGCAGATTCCTCCTCTGGCGGTGGCCGATCCCGTTGTCTAGGGGCTCGAGCCCGCTATCCTGTTAGACGATTTTCTCCGGATGGCGGGCCGTGAGAATTTGAAGACTCTCAATCCGACGCCTCTCCCAGGGACACTTTGGTAATTATTCTAATTTTAAAATTATTTTATTGATTTTAGAAATTTATCAATTTTATCAATTTTATATTTTTAGAATGATTTTAGAAATTTTAGAATGCTTTTAGAATGGGTTCAGAAATTTAGAATGAATTTTGAAATGATTTTAGAATATTTAGAATGATATTAAAATATTTAGAATGCTTTTTAATAATAATTTGTTATTTTAAATTTTTTTGAAGGTTTGATGACGAAGGCTATCTAGTTTGTGCGACCTCAAATGTCTTAACGAACAAATTCGACAGTCCATATTACGGCTGGACCGTTGCGATACTTTTACCAGTTTGCGGTAAGTAATAATCTTTAAAATACAATAAATAATAATCAAATTATTTTTTGCGGTTTCTAACATCATTTTTTGGAATTGTAGCAACGCCATATTTGGGACCGGTTTATACAGGATTAGTGCGCGATGAGTTTGACATAGTCTGCATCCGTCGGATGAAAGTCATTGTCTCCCAAGCGAAGCAAAAGGGTAAACGTCTGAGGTGGATTAGGGAGGAGTTATGGAAGCACATGTGCCAGCACAGGGACAACGAAAACGTTCGAGAGAGGAGCAAAATTGCTTCCAACTCTCAGAATTCTGACCGTGATGGGCTCAGACCGCAAAAACATTTGGCGGGCTTGAAATCCTATTGCGCGTACAACAAGAGTTTATAAGTATTGTAATTATTAATTTTCAATTAAAATTATAACTTCTAATTTATTTATTTTATTTTCAGTGTAGACACGACAATTAGGAAAATCGGCCAATGTTTCAGATGTGTTCCATAAGACTCATACAAGGCCAGATGGTACGTTCGTCAATCTGAAGGCGAAGAAGGTTTGTGAGAACTTCCATAAGAACTTCTAGAAGAAGTTGACTCAGTTGGATCCTGATCAAGCGTCGAATGGCACCTCCCAACCCGCAGAGCTCACCCAAGAGCAGATGAATGAATTATTCATGCAGGTATTGACAAAACTTATTGTTTTACATTTATACTTACAATTTATTTTAAGATAATATCATTTCTTGTAGTCTACTATTGCTGATGAGAGGGGTCGTCCTTACGGGGTAGGAAGCCTTCAGAGGATTTGGGGCAAAGGCAGGTGATATGTCATGTTTTAGTGGTTTCAATCCCATTTTTTGATGAGATTCTGAACCACTTTACGAGTTATTAATGTGTTTTTGAAGCTTCTTTGTCTCTTTTCAGGATTTCACAGTTCTGGAAAGTAACCTGGTTTCAATCTGAAAAGTTGAATCCGAGGTTTAGGATGATTCAAGTTTGACAAACACCAATTGAATCACCCAGATCGGTATCTAAACGATTCTCAAGGATCCTCTTCTAACTACTGAATTGAAGCCTGACTTTGACCTGACAATCAAGTCTAGGCTATGGAAGATCTGATCCTGATAAGCACCAAATCGGATCTCCCAAATCAGTAATTAGAAGAGTGTAGAATTGATCGATCCAGTCTGACAAATAGGATCGATCATCCCTAGTGAGGCAGACTTAATTAGATTCACTATTGGCTAATGCTCTTGCTGACCGTTGAGTGACGAACGCGAGGTGTTCAAATAGTTAATCCAGGATCTAATTTATGTTCTGTAGATCCCCAGTTCGTTTCTCAACTGAATGTTTGAACTGTTCCCGCCAAAAACCCTTTTAAACCTTAGGTCTCATTGCTTGCTTATCTGATTTTAACCCTCGTTTTTTTATTTACTACTTTCATCACCTCATCATTGCCTGCTAAATCAACCTCTCTTACTGTTTTAGCCATTGCTCAGTCTTCCCTGTCTCTTTATGTTAGTCTTGTATCTCTCTGGATTTGATACCTAAGTACTATAGTTGACCGTTTGTGCACTTGCAGATAATTAGCTGTCTAGGGTAAAACCTGAGTGACATCAAGTTTTTGGCGCCGTTGTTGGGGACAAATCGCACTAGCCTAGGAGATATTAGGATTTAGGTTTCGTCTGAAACGTTTTCCTTTATTTTTCCATATTTCAGTGTAGAGTTCGACCGAACCATATCTTGTTCGATCGAACTTCGCACATCCGCTTTTTCAGTTCGATCGAACCTTCTAGAGTTCGATCGAACTTCGTGAGTTTGTGTCTCACGATTTTCCTTTTTCTTTTTCTTTCAGGTGGATGAGCTTGAGGCACACAAGGAACAAAAGAGTCTACGATCTACTTCCCTTGGAGAACGAGCTTGCCCGCTTAGAAAGGAAAGCTAAGAAGGAAAGACCACCTATAGTTGAGATGGCTAACGAGGTACAACGAGACCCTCAGCTAGCTCTGCTTGACAACCCTCTTTTTGAAGGGGGAGGCCTAGGTGTACCACCTACTATGGGTGGTAACCAGCAGCAACAACACCAACAATCAGCGAATCCCGACCCACCTTCGGATTAGTACAACAACAAGTCCCCCAGGGAATTGGTATGCAGGCTTAGAGACTTACGTTGGGACACTATGACACCTCTGCTGCCCAATTCACCATGGGACGTGGAGTGCAGTTTCCTCTAGTTGAGAGAAGGGACTTCGAGATCAAGACATGTATAATCAATCTGGTCCAACATAATCAATTCCATGGGATGACAAGTGAGAACCCAATTCGACATCTCAACAAGTTCGAGTCGATATGCAACACCACCAAGAGTAATGGAGTGCCTGAAGTGCAGACTTTTCGAGTTCTCATTAGCTGACAAAACACACAACTGGTATTTGCAGCTAGCACGCGGTTCTTTCAGGAATTGGGAAGAGTACAAAGCTGCCTTTTTGGGGCAATTCTGTACCAAGTTCGGGTCTACTCAGCTCAAGAACAAGATTGCAGGTTTTCAACAACTTGCAACTGAGACATTCCATGAGGCTCTTGAGCGATCCAAACAGTATGCGGCAGACTGTCCACATCACAGGTTCAATGAAGTGACTCTTCTCAACATTTTCTACAATGGAGTAGCAGAGAAGTATCAAAATGTGTTGGATACAGCCAACAATGGAGATTTCATGACAAAGACTGCAGCAGAGCCCATGAATTGATTGCAAAATTGGCTGCAAGCAGTGCTAACAGAGCAAGTGAATATTACAGAGGAGCAGCTGGTTCTAGAGGTCATTCCAAGGAGATAAAGAAACTCAAAGCCCAAGTAGTTCAACTCCTGAAGAGGGATCAGCGCCCAGTTGTAGTGAATTTCGTTGGAGATCAAGGGGACATGCATCAACAACAATTCGATGGTGAAAACTTCGAAGTTGAAGTGAACTACATTGAGAACTACCAGAACAGAGGGTATAACAACTACACGAACAACCCAAACCTCTCTTACAGGAGTACAAATGTTGAGAACCCTCAAGATCAGTTCTACCCTCCTTAGAACAACCATCTAGGCAATAACTCAAATCAGTTTAGTGTTAAACCGTTTGTTGGTAGTGCAAGAAATTTTGGACAGGGGAATCAGTAAAGGCAACAAGGGCAGCAAGGTTTCAATAGAGGACATCAACCCAAGCAGAACCCCAGCAACCAAGGACCATACCAACAAGGGGGAGCTTATAATAACTATGGAGGAAATCAACTAACTTTTCAACAGCAACAAGCTCCAGCACCTCCAGCACCTCTTGCACCTACAACACCTTCTAGGAAATTCGAAGAACTCAAGCAGACGATACAACAGATGGCTGCGACTCAGGCTCAAACCTCTACAACTGTCACGAATCTTGCTAACCATGTGACCTCCACCACTGCAAAGCTGGAATCCCATATGAAGACTTTGGATACTCAAGTCGCTCAGCTAGCCTCTGCCATCAAACCTCCACCAAGGGTTCTCCCAGGAAAGTCTGAAACAGCTAGAGGAGTCAATGCCGTTATCCACGAACTATCTGAGGAGGAAGCCAAACCTCTCCTTTTGGCTATAACACCTCAAGGAAACCTTTTCTCCAGAACAGCTGGATTCATTCACAACGCTAGGAAAGCATCTGAAGCTCATCGGGACCTGGAGTTCGATCGAACCTACCTAGAGTTCGCCCGAACGCCACGAGCATATGGACTAGTTCGATCAGACCCTGATCATTTAGGTCGAACCTCAACTCATGTAGCCAGAAAAATGGATTTCCAGGGAGATTCGACAATGACGTTCGAACGAACCTCTGAGGTGTTCGATCAGATTTTAAACCTGGGAATGCAGAGTTCAACCGAACCTCCTGAGTTCAACCGAACCTGGATTGCTGAACCGCAGAGTTCGATCGAACACCAAGAGTTCGATCGAACTTGCCCTGATGACAAGAAAGACAACATGGTGATCGACCAACCTGAATCTCAGACTGCTCAGGTGTTCGACCAAACCTTAGAGGCCTTCGATCGAACCGGACTCGACGAGTCAAGGAAGTCAATTCTGAGCATCACCTACCTCATCCAGGCCCACAAACAACTTTAGAAGATCAAGGAGAACATTCTCGAATAAATTGAAGCCGAAAGAATCGCATATGCTCAGGAACACTCTGATTTGTCTGATAACTCTTCTATTTATATCCCTTTGCAGGAATCTCAGGTTAAAGAAGAACCAAATTCAACCAAACCCAGTAACATAAGTAAGAAGAAGAACTCTGGCCAAGGTGTAAAGATCCTCTCTCATGAAACGTACTTCAGGGATCTCCTTGATGGAAAGATGACAATCGAAGAAGTGAAAGCCATAATGATTGAGGAAGAGTGCTGCAAATCCCATGAGGGAGCTGACCAAGCGAACTGATCTAGGAAGATTTGCCATCTCCTGTGAACTGAATGGGTACATCATGCAAAATTTCCTTTGTGATTCAGGCTCATGTTCAAATATCATGTCTAGGTAGGTGGCGAACAAGCTAGGAGTAAGAACACTTAAGCCATGTAGAGTCAGTTTCCAGTTCGCAGACTCATCTCAAGCCAAACCTGGCAGCATATGGGAGAATGCACCAGTTATACTTGGGGGATGCATGATCCCAACAGACTTCTATGTCTTGGATATGGAGCGTCAACCGAGTAATGCACTCCTCCTTGAACGACCTTTCCTGGCAAGTGTGGGTGCTGTTTTGACCTACCAAGGAACAAAATCATGTTCACTTACATCTCCAGAAATTTCTTCTTCACACCCATACCAGACAAGGAACCCGGTAATGCCTCGTCCTCTATTAATATTGTGGAAGAATCCAGCAGTAATATTTCAGGTGGGACAGAACCGGTTCAAAAGAAGAAAACTAGAAGAGGAAAGAAGAAGAGAAAGGTTGGTACAAATAGGGAGGAACAGGTTGAGCCAGAAGACATCTCAGTAAAAGTCACTCAGATCACTGAAGTTGAGACAGCAAAGAATTCCTCTGAGAGCATACTCAAGAGCGATACCAAGATAGCTCTGGATGGGAAAATTAACGAGCCTGAAGCTCAAGCTGAAATGAAGAAGAGGAAAACTATGAGGGAAAAGAAAAAGAAAAAGGAAACAACTCATGTTCAGAGTAAAGAGACTTTGGCTGTAAAGACCAACTCTGAGAAAGAAATTACTAAGGACTTTGTGGGCATTAAGGAAATTAATGAGTCAGCTGACCCCGAAAAACTCTCACCCACCCCTGCTGCAGCAAAGAAGAAACGCCAACGAAAGAAGAAAGCAAAGAGCACCATCCTCATGAAACCCATGGAGCTGTTGCTAGAGGTCCTGTTGTCAAATTAACTCCTTACAGATGCGATGGAGAAAGTATTGCGTACAAGGTCTGGAGCACAAGCAAAGCAAAACCATTCCACAAGGTTATCGGCATGCTGACACCAAGGAAGGAGAGAGGGGAAGAATATCTTCTCACCATAATGAATTGGACCATCTCCTTTCGACTGCCTGACCCCATACCTCATGATGCATCCACATCATCTGAACTCGATCCACCAGCAGAACAAGGAGTTAAGGTCACCCTACCTCCTTCAGCCACTTCATGATTGGCGAAAATCTGTCAGGCTCGCGACTTTAAACAAGCGCTCATGGGAGGCACCCCACATGTACTTCACTCATATATGGATTAAGATCAGTTTGTTTTCACAGGTTTTTGCGTTTCTGATGAGTTTCAGGTCTATTTTCGGGAAGGTTTTTCCAATTACGATCCCAGCATTTGTTCGATCGAACCTCCTCAAGTTCGATCGAACACAAATGTCGGGAAGACATAGTGCGATCGAACATCGTTGGGTTCGATCTAACATCAAATCCAGAAACACCGAGTTCGATCGGACCTTTCAGGTTCGATCGAACCCTTTTCCCGATCACTCGAAAGTTAATGCTTGTTGTCGCATGACTGCACCACTATCGGAAACACGATATCCTTTTTAATTTTGGTTTTTCCTAATAATACTACTGTCAATTCGTGCTTTCATATTCTTTTTCACATTAGGACAGTGCGAAATAAGTCTGGGGGAGTGTGCCTCAGCACACGTTATTTCCGTGAATTCTTGATATTAGCACTTACTAACTCTTGCATGACTATGGAATTATGACATTCTCTTATGATGAATAACCTCATTGTGAAGGTCTACTGTCTAGTATCACCACAACTTCTTGTTGTTTAGTACAAAAGAACTGAGGAACCACATGACCAAACTCCCTACCAGAAAACCAAGGCTTGGTATAACTTTGTTGGATCTAAGGCTGACTTTTTATCATAACCTAACATGACTTTAATATTTTCTTGTTAGGAGCTTGATATTGTGAAAGAGAAGTAGATTATGCTCAGGATTTGTTCCACCTTTTTCCACTCTTTCTTATCCTGAGTGGCCGAACTCACCTTTAGTTTGGTAACATTCCTGAACAAAAACCTCTTTTCTAGCTACAGATGTCTATCTTTTTCACGTTATTAGGAGTTCAATCATGTGTAAAAACTATGGAGAGAGTTCGAGTTAACTTTGTCCTACTGCTGCTTAGTTAGTTGGAATCTTAGGTGGTTAGACAATGATCATGATTTGATTGCAAAGCTTGTGTGTTTTTCCTCTTGGTAATAAAAATATAACATTGGTTGGGTTTATAGACTCGTTACTAGGTATTTTGAACTCAAAAATTGAATATAGAGATGTGTTTGTTGTTGTTATAAATCGTTTGAAAACCCTGCACTCAGGAAAAAGAAGTGTTCGATCGAACTGAAAATCGGTTCGATCGAATCCCTGAGCCGAGCTAACATGGTTCGACCGAACTCATGTAGTTCGATCAAACACATGTAGTGGAACTACGGAGTTTGATCAGACCCACAAAGGTCTGATCGAACCATCCTTCCCGAAAAAAATGAATTTAATAAAAGAAGGGGAGGAGAAAAAGAAAAGGGTAGAAACGAAAATAAGGAGACATTTATGTATGAATGTTAACTGAAATTGCTCGATTTAATTCAAGATTGGGTAGATGATTCCTGCTGCTAGGTAGTATGTTAGGTCAAGATCCTCACTTACTCACTCTCTCTCATGATTTTGCATAATGATATGACCCTTAGACAATCTTTTCGTCGGTCATCCCAAACACTCCGACCTAACCACTACACAACCTCCTTGCATCATAACCAAACCCTCTTTCCCTGATTGAAATAACTCTTTGAAACTCACACTCTCTTTAAATGTAGTGAGTCAGCTGATTTGAATGCAGAATCTATTCAGGTGGAGGTTCAAAGTATGGACAGACTTGAGAGGTCATCGTGGGGATTTAGGGATATGTGTGACCAGCAGGTACTAACAGTTTTAGTCTGTATGTGTGACCAACATGTTCTTTTTAGACTTTGGTTGGCTGAGGAGAGTAGAGTTCCTACAACTTCCCTGTTCTTGGATCTGTCTTTACTTGAGGACAAGCGAAGGTTCAAGTCTGGGGGAGTTGATATGTCATGTTTTTAGTGGTTTCAATCCCATCTTTTGATGAGATTCTGAACCACTTTACGAGTTATTAATGTGCTTTTGAAGCTTCTTTGTCTCCTTTCAAGATTCACAGGTCTATAAAGGAAATAGAAGAGTTCTGGGCAGCTTTTGGAGGAGTTGATATCGCTATATTTGCCTTCTCCTTATTGATTAAAGAGAGGACTAATAC